>BQNB010000548.1:7870-167394 GCA_026074375.1 Tanacetum coccineum | reverse complement strand
GTTTATGCTTGTGTTACGATTATGAATGCTTTTGATGTCACACCATATTTGTAATACTTCTACCCTTTTGGGTCGGGGCGTTACAACATTCCCCAGCGACAAGTCGCTGGGGAAAGTATATTTTTGTGCTTTAGCGGAAAATTGCGTGATAACGAAATAATTGGAGGGTTTTTTTCGCAAAAGTTAAAAGGGTTTCCCCGGCGACATGTCGCCGGGGAATGTTTTATTAAAAATTTTACTAATTTTTTTAATATATCAAAACTATATTTTTACTAAAAATGTTCGTATATAATTATTATTTAAAATTATTTTTTATAAAATATATAATTATTATTTACAATTATTTTTTATAAAATATATAATCGGTTCGTTTCGGCTGGGTCGGTCTCGGTTCGTTCCGGTCGGTTCGTATATAATTATTATTTAAAATTATTTTTTATAAAATATATAATCGGTTCGTTTCGGCTGGGTCGGTCCGGTTTCTCGGTTCGTTCCGGTCGGTTCGTATATAATTATTATTTAAAATTATTTTTTATAAAATATATAATCGGTTCGTTTCGGCTGGGTCGGTCCGGTTTCTCGGTTCGTTCCGGTCGGTTTGTATATAATTATTATTTAAAATTATTTTTTATAAAATATATAATTATTATTTACAATTATTTTTTATAAAATATATAATCGGTTCGTTTCGGCTGGGTCGGTCCGGTTTCTCGGTTCGTTCCGGTCGGTTCGTATATAATTATTATTTAAAATTATTTTTTATAAAATATATAATTATTATTTACAATTATTTTTTATAAAATATATAATCGGTTCGTTTCGGCTGGGTCGGTCCGGTTTCTCGGTTCGTTCCGGTCGGTTCGCATATAATTATTATTTAAAATTATTTTTTATAAAATATGTAATTATTTCGTTTGAGGTTCAACGGATGAGTCGATATGGTATGGTTATACATTAGAGGTTCAACGAATGAGTCGATATGTTAGGGTTATACATTAGAGGTTCAGCGTATGAGTCGATATGTTAGGGTTATACATTAGAGGTTCAACGGACGAGTCGATATGGTATGGTTATACATTAGACGTTCAACGGACGAGTCGATATGGTATGGTTATACATTAGACGTTCAACGGACGAGTCGATATGGTATGGTTATACATTAGAGGTTCAACGGACGAGTCGATATGGTATGGTTATACATTAGACGTTCAACGGACGAGTCGATATGGTATGGTTATACATTAGACGTTCAACGGACGAGTCGATATGGTATGGTTATACTCCCGCCAAATTCTCCCTCCAAAAAACTTTTTTTTACCATAAAAGCAGATATTATCCTCACAATCACCCACAGATCACACACATTCTTACCATCACAACCACAAACATATCACACTGCTATTATGGTGAAGATGGTGCCATATGAAGCTTTTGCGTGTCCTTGTGGATCCGGAGATGTAGTTCTGCGAGAGTCGTATAAACCTAAAACCCGTGGTAAACTATACTATGCATGTCCACGATCAAAGGTGAACAATCACATGCTTTTTTTGTGTAATATATAAATAATGTGGTTAGTTGTAAAAACTTATTAGCTATACTCTTTAACAGCCTCTCGAAGACACTTTCGGATGTAATTTTTTTTTATGGAAAGAGGAACGAGTCCGTCTCCTGGTTGGTTCTCCTGGAGCTTCAACGACTCCAATTCATTCTCCAGGATCTTCATCGACTCCAATTTATTCTCCAGGAGCTTCAACGACTCCAATTTATTCTCCAGGATCATCATCGACTCTAATTTATTCTCCAGGAGCTTTAAGAAATGCAGAGTGCTCAAACTGCAAGCACTTGCTTGATAAGATAACGGTACTCGAGGCAATGTTAGAAATGTATAAGAATCCGGAACAACACACACTTAATTCAGCTGCACTACTTCACGAAGTTTACAATGACATGGGAAAACTTGATTTGGAGTAGTTTGTCATTTGGAATGTAATTCGTATGCTTTAAGTGTCTGTTTGTAAGTCTCGTATGATTATCAGTCTAATATGTTTAAGTGTCTGTTTGTAACTCACGTATGATTATCGGTCTTAGACCTCGCTTGTGTTACTACAAGTGGTATGTATAATATTTAACTAAATAAATGTTTGTTTTTGTGTTACTTGACGAATGTGCATCTTGAAAAAGTATACGGTATATCATGTTGAATTATAGAAGGGTAGTGCATATCCTGACCGAACCAAGAAAACGGAGTGCTTTTCTTAGATAGTTATTATTTATCAAATATATAATAATTATTTTATAAATAATAATATATAATTATAAAATATATTCTATAAACAATACTAATTTAAAAACCGTTTATTTTTTTATTAAAACCTATCCCGGGCGACATGTCGCCCGGGAAAGGTTTTATTAAAAAAAAATATAGTTTTATATATATTAAAAACTGTGTAATTTATTATTAAAAAGATTCTCCGGGAAAGTTAAAAACACGTTAATTAACACTAATCACAACCCTTAAACATTCACGTGAATTATTTTTTTTAATAAAAACTTTCCCAGGCGACATGTCGCCCGGGAAAACTTCTTTGAACTTTGACTAAAAAGTCTATCAGAATTTGTGCCACGTCGGACAGAATTTGTCGTTTAGTGGGTTTTCCCGGGCGACAAATGTCGCCCGGGAAAACTTCGTCACCTGTTCTACTTTTTCTTGTAGTGTCTCTGTTCCTCTCTCGAAGACACCACCCACTCTCTCTGAGATCCTAATCTATTTTGGATAATAATCCACTTCAAGAGATTCTAATCTTCTGATGGCAGGACTTCCGACTGATCGTGTTGCGCTTGATGAGTATATGGGGGTGTGGTTTCATTGTAAGGTTTCTGAAGCAGTGGAGGTGCGTTCATCCTGTATCAGTTTTCGTAAAGAGTTGCAGGAGAAAATTTCAAGCCGCCGTCATGTGATCGAGCACCTGGAGAGGATGATGTTTCGTTGAATAGGGATACTTTTAGATGGTTGATGCGTTTGAATAGGGATAAAGAGGATGATGTTTCGTTGTTGGGATTGCTTGATACCTTTATGCACAGGATGTATGAGATAGTTCCTAAAAGGGAGAAGGATGTCAGGGAGCTAGACTATTGAAGGCGTTTGTGTTGGTTTCTTTTGGGTAGCTTGTTGTTATGGTAGTTGGTGGATATTAGTTTGTATGTATGGTGTTGGCTTTTGTTGCTTAAGTGGTAGTTTGGATTCATAATTTGTTAGTGTTGAATCCTATCTAACGTTATCTGTAGTGAAGTATGTTTAAGTTTCAACTTTTTGTTGATTATGTGAATATATCATGGTTTTTAGTATTATGTATGATGTTATGTATTTTGGATTGCGTTTGTGAATTGATTAGATGACCATGTTTGTTTTAAGTGATGTTGTTGATATTGGCTAATATGTGGACTTGTTTGTTTTGGATGATATTTGTTTAGATAAGTGTTGGGTTAAAATGGGTCATACCAGGTTATAAGGGATGTGGGAGAGAGATGAAATTTTTTGTACTCAGGTTTAGTATGTTATGTTAATTTTGTCTTTTTTGTGATTCTATGAAAACTCATATATTAACTGATACACATTTACTATTTTATGTAAATATAGGTTGTGTAAGTATAAAAGATAGTGTTTGTATGCAGATGGGTTAAGATGGGTAAGTTTCATAGATAAAGGCTTAATAGATTAGATAAGATGTTTATTACATACAAACTGCAAAATGCATATCCAAACACCAAGTCATGCAGTCAAACTGCATTATGCAACACAAACAAGTAGCAAATACAGAACCAAGTCATTAAACAAACTAGATCATCAAATATAGAAACAAGTCATTAAAACACCAACATCAACTTCAAACTTTGGCTTTCCCCTTTCCTTTGTCTGCATAACTCCCAGGTGGCCTCTTTCCCATTTTTTGGACAATATCATCCCATGTCTTAAGATTGGCTAGTCCAAACACAACTCCTGTGATTGTTTGAGGGCTTTTGAAGATGGCTTTTTTACTGGCAGACTTTACAACAGGTACATACTTTTCAATGGTATCTTCATAAGAGAGGATGTTCTTGCCTGTGGTTCCAACAGTGATGTTCTTGTTAGTGGATTTAGTGTCTGATGTTTCTTCATCTGTGCTATCTGGGAATGTATCTATGCTACTCTTGTCTTTGGTTTCTTTTTCAGGGCTATCAAAGAAGGTATCCTCTATATATTCATCCACATCATTATATCCATACCAACGAAGCAAATCTGGTGGTGGCCCATACTTGAAAAGCTTTGCTAATTCTGGACCAACTTCAGGCCTAGACCTTACAGATGACCCCAAGGGTGGCAACTTTCCCTTTGAAGGACCCTCATTGATATCCTCGTTAGGCACATTTCCCTTTGATGGACCCTCATTGATATCCTCACTATCACTACTTTAACACAATTATATCTGCAAGGAATAAGCATATACTATAATCATAAGCATTAAGGATGATTGATATGGAAAAACAAATTCCATCTTAAATTGTCTCTCCTCCCCCAACTAACTTTCCCTCCAAAATCCTCCTTTAAAAAAGCTTAAAAACTTTCAGTTCCCGCCAGAATTAGGTTACTTAATGTTCTTTGTAATGGGGTCCTGAAACTGATTTTGTTAAAGAGTATCCTTGTAAGATCCCTGTCTGGATTAGGTTACTTAATGTTCCCCTTGAAGCTTGGAATGTTAAGGGGATAAGTGCCATTTCCAGATTGGGCTTTGCAAGGGGATCAGGCAGATTAGGCTTTGCAAGGGTGTTAGTTGAAATAAATGCTGAGAAACCATTTCTTGACAGTGTTGAAATTAACTGTTTAAGAGATTCTTATGGAATGATGGAAACTCTGCAAAAAGTCAAAGCTATAGTTGCTTGGAATCTAGTGTGTAGACCCAAGGATGAGGGTGGTTTGGGCATTAAACCTCTCAAAAGGTAGAATGAAGTCCTTCTAATCACCCAATTATGGAAGATAATTGAGAAAAAAGACTCTTTATGGGTAAAGTGGGTCAATTCAGTCAAATTAAAAGGTAGGAGTATTTGGGATATTGATTATACTGGATTAGATAGTTGTGGATGGAAAAATATGCTAGACTTGAGATATAAAGTTAGAAATCATGCAATATTTCAGGTTGGAGATGGGAAATCTATTTCAGCCTGGTATGATAAATGGTGCAGTCTGGGCCTTTGTCTAGCTTTATTCCAAACAAGGCTATTTTTGGTGTGAAGATGATGGATAGAAATAACCAAACCTGCAAGTTTTCTACTAAATGTGTATGGCTAACATTGAGGGATGAATGGCCTAAGGTCAACTCAAAACATATTCTCTGGTTCTCTCAATGTAATCCCAAGACATGATGATATGGATTCAAAATAGGGACTTGAAGTACAGTTTATGCAAGTCTTGCCCTGATAGTCATGATCATCTTTTCTTCAATTGTCAATATGCAAAAGGTAAAATGCTAAGTGGGATGTAGAGTTTAAGCAATGTGATCAGACTAATGGAGGCCAGGCATTCAAGATAAGCATGTACTATAATCATAAGCATTCAAGATAAGCATGTATGATAAGCATTAAGAATAAGAAAGACTTACCTTTACCTTTACCCATCTTGTTGATCAACTGGTGCTTTGATTAAAATTAGGGTTCATAAGATGTACAAAGTGAGTAAAACAAACTGTAAAGGGTGGGTGAGATTTATAAGGGCAATATGTAGTTGTGTAGTAAATGGCGGGAGTTTGAGGAGGAAATAGATTCGTGGTGTTGCAACGTTGGTCCTTAAGGTATTATTCGATGTGATCTACCGAAAATACCCCTGGTGAAACAAAAAGTTAACGAAAAAACAGATGGAGTTACGGTCAAAGGACCAGTCAACTCAAAATGGACAACTACAGGGACGATCAGTGTAATTACAAGACTTTTAGGATGAAACTTGCATTTTCGAGACAACCACAAGGACGATCTATGTACTTAACTCTAAAATTTATCTATGTCGGTGATGAATAAGTTTACTAACCTCTGTTTGTTGGTTATTTTATGGGCAAATAACACAAAAAGGCATTTAAGTTATAGTATATTTCCAATCAAGTTATTCTACTTTTTTTTTGCACACAAAGGATGCCAACTTATTTTTTTAGCCAATTTTGGTTTTTTTTTACTTTTCGTTAAAAAACTAATGGTCATTTCGTTATTTCTTTAAATGAATTTTTTTATTAAATTTGAGGGTTTTTTTACATTTAATTCTATGGGTTTGCATGCTGTCATTTAATTGCTTTTAGGGCTAATCACGACTTTGAATATCACAAAGAAAAAACGAACCAAACCCTCTTGATCCATCGATTGCATATAATATTTAGGATAGCGAGAAGAAATAGCTTGGAAAGTGCGTATCCACCAGATCATTTTGACCCAATCCTATAGATATCAGATGTGAACTTAAGCATTTCTTTCAACAATAATTAATGGATCCCAAAAGAAGCAAGTAATTTTTCACCCTTTTGACCCAATCCTATATATTTACTGCATTCAACTTCTGTTCTTCATTTTCTTGCAATTTGGATCCAAGGAGAAGTAAGTAAATGAAGGTTCCTTAATGTAGACGGTTCATGAGACCAGGATTGCAGGTACAGACACGAAATGGACTCATCGTGGAATCACAAAAATGATATGTATTTACAAACCTGTTTACTCGTATTAGTTGAACAAGGAACATCTATTTGATATTAATGTTGCCAAACCAAGTTTAAGAAAAGATTATTCCCCAACATTACATATAAAAATGTAGCAACTAAATTGTCTCACCTATGAGCGACAACATATAAGAAAAATGAACTAAGAATAGTTGATTCTATGACAACAACAAATCATCAATCAAAAACAACACCAACTTAACACTCCGCACGGCAACAAAATTACACTAGAAAAATTAGCATATTGATGGCCGAAACGACAACGAAATACCACCCGAGCAACAGCTAGCGACGAACGTGACAAACCTGTAACAACAACGATAGAACATGAGTATCTTCAATGATCTATATTTCTGTATTGATGTTTGAAGAGAATTGAACTAGGGTTATAGGGAAGAAGATTTATACGTGGGTTATATGCATACCAAACAGGCCCCTTATGTTTTAGTGAATAAATGTCAAGAAAACCCCTTGAATTTCATAAAATATTCATTTAGGAAATGAATAAATTAATCGTTAGTTTTTTAACGGAAAGTGAAAAAAAACCCAAATTGGCAAAGAAAAAAAGTTGGCATCATTTTTATGCAAAAAAAAGTAGAGTACCCTGATTGGAAACAGACCTTTAGTTGAATGTCTTTTTGTGCCATTTTTTCTTATTTTATTAGTATTAATTGGAAGAGGTTCGTGTGGAAAGCTTCAAAAATATAAAAAGGTCAAAATGCATATTAGTACCCTGAATTTGTTTAACCGGGTCCTCTAGTACCCTGAACTCTTAAGGGTCCACAACAGTACCCTCAACTTGGAAAATTAGATACCTTAGTACCCCGACTCAATTTAACCCACTCACATGATTTACACATGACTTTTTAGTTAGTTTGTTAAGTGAAATTTGGCATGAACAATTTGTAAACAAATACCTTAGGACCATAAGCTACATGATATATAGAAAATGCAACGTAAATAACAATCTTTTTAGAAAATGCAACATAATCAAAATTCAAAATTCCCGATGACATACAAAATATGAAAAAGTAATGTCCAATCTTTGTCATTTTACTTTCTCATTATCACCAACATCCTCGACGAAAATTTTCCATTGCTGATCTTCAAGACGTGTAATTAGCATTCTTCTTTGGATTAATGTTCTACTATCTGGCGGGTCCTATATACTTTGTAAATATATAAAATCCCTACATGATATAGAAAAAAAACATCACCATAGATAGTTCACAGTTCAGCAAATTTGCAAAAGAAAAACCAAATTTGCAAAATACATGCATGGGAACATTCACAGTTCAGCAAACTTCCAAAGTCAACACATATCCAATATTAAATCAACAAAAAGTAGTTCTTAGATAGTTCAAACAAGGTTATGCATAGTTCCAACTTCCAGGTCTTGGTGCACTAGCGCTTTTAAGCAGTTGTCTTTGCTCATTTCTGTGACAACCGAGGTTGAGCAGGTTAGCTTATGCCTTAGATTTTAGCTTTTGTGCTTATTTTTATGTGTTTTGCATGCTATGTGATCATTTTGCTTGTTACGTGAAGTAATTATGCATGCAGGGGATCATCTTAGGATTTTATGGTCATCCTTTTTATGGGCATGTGTATGAAGTTATGTGGAGTATTTTGATTTGAGTGTAGAATGTTGGAAAATAGGTCGCGTATTGCAAGCTTTGCTACGTCGATCCTTGGTTTTGAGGGTTTTGGCGTTTATTAAATATGTATGATATGAGATAGAAAGATATGGTTGAAATATGGGAGTTTGTGTTAAACTTTCCATTTATAGTAAGTGAGAATGGAAATGAAATGGTATTTTTAGAAAGTGTAGTATTTTGCGTTTTAGCAAAAAGGTATAGTCAAATTAGCTTAGACTTTTGTAAAAACTTAAGGTAATATAGTAAATTAACTAATTAATAAAAAAAAAATATATATATAAAACTAAGGGGGGTCGGTTTGTTAGACGACACAAAGAGAAAAAAAAAGTTTACTAGTTAACAAATTCTAGTTAAAATAGGATTAGGCTAATAATGCTTATTTAATAAAACCTAGCCTCATTTTTTTCCTCCCCTTTTTGTTGTGCCGTGAGTTTCATCTTCTCAAAACCCTAGGAAGATCATTTTCAAGAGATAGGTCCAAGATCAATCAAGAGTGTTTGTTTAGGTGCTTGTAATCAAAGGTAAATACATTAAACCTCTTTAAATCTCTTAATTTTTATAGTTTAATTATGATGGATTTAGGTTTAATAAAAATACAGATTTATTATGTAATTAATGTTAATATGTTAATTAGATTTGAATTAGGGAGGAATCCATGCAATTTTAGGTTAGGGTTTGCATGGATTGATGTTATATTGATGGGCAGAATTTAGGTCAGATTGATTGACGTTTCTCTACATGATGGAGAATGCAAACGACATGATTCTTTTTTTAAACTGTAGCATTTTGAATCTTCTTTTCAAAAAATCCAGCCTCAATAGTTTTTGAGGTCGGGAAGTCAATTAAATAATGGTTACAAGATTCGTTGTCAAAACTGTGTTTTCAGACGAATTTTTAGTCAACTTAAGTGAGGTGAAAACCCTACTTAAGAAGTGTTTTAAATTAATCCCTTTTACAGAAAGTAACTTTCATATGTCTATTAAGAAACCCTAAAAGGGCTAAGGCTAAAATTAATTTTAAGTTGGGTTTTGAAAAGTTCGAAAACTTTTTAGTGTGCAATCAGATCCGTAAGTGACCGTTTGTAAAGTTTGATTCAAAGGTTATATTATGCTTGAATGGATGCATGGGCTTCTGAGGGAACTTTATATACACATGTGGAGTCATGTGTGAATTTTTGTGGGAATTATGGATACGTTTTGGTATGGGTTTTGGGTCGTGCAAGTTAGGTAAAAATTCTGCATTTGAGCAGAAAGTTGTAAGTGTTTAAAATAAAAGTAAATAAAAGGTATAATGAAGATATAAAATGATGGTAGAGAGTCTTTACATATAGTATAGATGATATTAGTCCATCATTAGGGTTATTATATTGGATTAAGCGTTTAGCTTACTGATGGTAACATGAGCTTCTATTGTGTATAGTTTGTAAGGAAGAAGTTTGTGTTACTTGTAGCTGCGCGATCAGGTGAGTTTCATAGCCCCTCTTTCTTATGATTTTATTGGGGTGAAAATGATGCAAATGGTTTGAAATGTTGAATGATTTGATTACTGTGATAATTGGTTGTCTAAAATGCATGGACTTTACGTGACTATTATGTGTATGTGCTAAATGTATTATGATGTGGTCAATTGGAGCCGGGTTGGCTTGGATCGTGGGCACGTCCCTGCCCCTTTTGATGTGTTGTGATGTGATCAAGTGGAGTCATGACTTGGGTCGAGGGCACGCCTGCCCCTCTTGGGTTGTTGTGGATCGGGGGTAACGTTCCTACCCAAATGTGATTGGTTTGTTGTTTTGCATGTTAGCCTGTATGATAGCTCGTTTATTTCCATGCAGTGTTTTCTTTTATCACAATAATGGTTGGATAAATTTTAATTCGTGTCTTAAACCTATGACTCTCACCAACTTTTCGTTGACATTTTTGAGCATCATTTTCAGGTAATCAGTTTGAGACTAATGATGCTATGAGAAGTGGCTAGAGAGACCTTAGGATTGGTTTGTGGAGTTCTTATTATTTTTTTTTTTTAGACTTATGTTCTGCTGGATGATTTAAGTCTGGGATTGATTTACTTTGATGTGGTTTATGCATTTGCGTGTATGACATTACTTAATAATGCAAGACTCCTTTATCTTGTGTTGGGTATTGTTATGACACATAGTGTCCTCTGTGATTGTTTTCTTTTCCTTTTAGTATCTCTATAGTAGACGCCATTGTGTTGTAATGATATCCATGAAGTTCCACCTCGTGCTTCCGCCTTGGCGGGGTGTGACAGATTGGTATCAGAGCCATTGGTTATAGAGAAGTAGGTGGTTGAGCCTAGACTATAACCTAGGAGTCCTTCACGTAGATGCATGTTAGGGCTTAAGCGTTTAGTAGTATATCTAGTATGTGTTTTCCCCTTAATAGTATGATGTTATTTCTTAATTTTGTTGATTTCTTTAGCTATCTTGATTGCCTTTACCTGATTTAGTGTGCTTCATTCCTTCTTGTTAAATTAGTTATGCCTCCTTTTGCTCCTAAGAAGTTCCGTATGGGAGTCGCAATTGCGACAGGACGTAGGGGATATTACAAACCGGGGACACGAGCATGGGTAAGCCGGATTAGCCGCAAGATCCGCATACCAATTTCTATGTACCCATGCAGGGTGGAAGAAAGACTGACTATAGAATTAGCAGAGGGAAGAGAAGTGGAGAAAATAGTGACAACTGTGACAAAGAACGGGGTGGTTACTAGGTACCCTGGGAAATTTCAGGAGTACCAGCTAACTGATAAAGAGAAGGAAATGGAAAGGATGATGATATACTGGGATCAAGTGGAATATGAGGTGTCAGATGATGATGATTCGGATTTGAAATCCACGGCAAGGAGTGTGCCTAAAGACTATGAGTTAGAGGATACTGGTGATAGTAGTAGAAATTGAGTTGTGCTTAGTTTCGTCTCATTATAAACTTTAAACCTTAGGCTTTTCTTTCGGATTTGTTGACTATTTTGATGTTATGAAATGTGTGATTTCCTTTAATTGTGAGTTTTCTGTTGCTATATGTGGTGGTTTGCTAATGTGACTTATGTGGTTTGAGTCTTGTTGATATTGAGAAGTGTATTCATAGGAGGGAGTACACTCGTGAAAGGGGGCATCTATAATTATGGTGGCCAACATAATTATACATGCGCCACAACACAAGTGGACTTGCAAGTATGATTACACGGTTTTGGTGTCAACATGTTGTTTGGATGAGTGTTTATGTATATGCTTTGTATGGTTCTGATGATGTGTTGATAGAATAAGCGAGTTAAAAACCCTTTACGTTTGCCTTGTCTAATGAACATTGCTATTATTTTATCAGAATGGTGCGAACTAGACATAATAATGATGATGATAACGGACAAGCTAATCTTGCTGCCCTTATTGCAGAGCAACTCCAAAATATTATCCCTCAGATCGTCACTCAGGTGACGACTAATGTGAACAATGCAAATGGAGGGAATGGGGGAAACGGAGGGAATGGGGGCAATAACGGTTGTTCTTACAAAGGATTCCAGGCTTGTGGTCCTAAAGAGTACGATGGGAAGGGGGGTGCGATAGCACTTACCCGTTGGGTAGAGAAAATGGAATCAGTGATCGATAACAGCGGGTGTCTAGAAAACCAAAAGGTGAAATATGCTGCCAGTTCCTTTGTTAATAAGGCGCTGACTTGTTGGAATGGCCAAATCCAGGTGAGGGGTCGAGATGCGGCAAATGGGATGTCCCGGAATGACTTTAAGGCGTTGTTGGTAGAAGAATTCTGTCCTAGTAACGAAATGGAAAAGTTGGAACTAAAGTTATGGAACCACAAGATGATGGGAGGCAATCATGCCGCCTACACCGACCGATTTCATGAGCTGGCTAGGTTGGTTCCTCATATGGTGACACCTGAATCGTCACGCATTAAGAGGTATGTAGCAGGTTTAGCACCCGAAATTAGGGGGATGGTTAAGGCAACTCAGCCAACAACCATTCAGAATGCGGTTTTGAGAGCGGGTATACTTACGGATGAGGCAATTAGCTGTGGAACGTTGTCAAAAGGTAGTGAAAAGAGGAAGGCAAATGATGAGGGTGCTAAGTCTGGAGGGTCTTGGAAAGATAAAAAAAAGGCGAAGGTAAGGGCAGGATTCGTGGCAATAGCTCCTCCAATAAATGAATATGTGAATTACCCTAAGTGTACCAAGTGTAATACTCACCATATCGAAGGAGGAAGCTGTAGAGTGTGTTTCAACTGTCAGAGACCTGGACATTTTGCCAAAGATTGTCGGGAACCTAAACGTGCAGTTCCGGTAAATACGATGAGGATGAATCATAATCAGAGGGTTTGCTATGAGTGTGGAAGCCCTAATCATCTAAAGTCTACCTGTCCTAAGTTGGGCTGAGCACCTGGGCATGTGGGAAATCAGTTGGCTATAGAGGGAAATCGTAGCAGCAAAAACAATAGGAATACAGTTCGAGGAAGGGCTTATAATGTGAACGTGAATGCGGATGAGGCCTCGCGGGACCCTAATGTGGTGATGGGTATTTTGTCTTTAAATAACCATTTTGCTACAGTACTTTTTGATTCTGGAGCTGACTTTAGTTTCATATCTATTGAATTTGCGTCTATGCTAAATGTGAAACCTAGAATCGTAAACCCCGGTTATGTGATAGAGATAGCGGATGGTAAAAGGGTAGAAGTTAATAGGGTTATCTGTGATTGCAAACTAGAACTAGGAAATTCCTTGTTCACTATAGACTTGATACCGTTGGGTTATGGGAGCTTCGATGTGATCGTTGGTATGAATTGGTTATCTAGTAATAAGGCCGTAATTGTGTGTCATGAGAAGATGGTCGAAATACCTTTAGAAGGTGGTGAAGAACTTAGAGTCCACGGGGAACGTGCATTGGGGTTAGACAAGACCTTAATGAACGCTAATGTAGGGGAACCAAAGATGAATGAAATTCTTGTAGTGCGGAAGTTTGGTGAGGTGTTTCTGGAAGATTTATCAGGTTTACCACCACAAAGACAGGTCGAGTTTTGTATAGAATTAGTTGCGAGGGCGGCGCCCGTAGCAAGGTCTCCTTACTGTTTAGCACCTTCGGAAATGCAAGAACTGTCTGGGCAGCTTCAAGAGTTGCAAGACAAGGGTTTCATTCGACCTAGTCATTCTCTGTGGGGTGCACCTGTGTTGTTTGTTAAAAAGAAGGATGGCTCTTTTCGTATGTGTATTGATTATAGGGAATTAAACAAGTTGACTGTTAAAAACCGATATCCTCTCCCTAGAATCGATGATTTTTTTAACCAGCTTCAAGGTTCTCGTTACTTTTCTAAAATAGACCTTCGTTCGGGGTAACACTAACTTCGTGTTCATGAGGAAGATATTCTAAAAACCGCATTTAGAACCAGGTATGGGCACTTTAAATTTACTGTTATGCCTTTTGGATTAACCAACGCCCCAGCAGTTTTCATGGACCTGATGAATCGAGTTTGCAAACCGTATCTAGATAAGTTCGTCATTGTTTTCATAGATGACATTCTTATTTACTCGAAATCGAAGGAGGAGCATGAAGTGCATTTGAGGTTAGTTTTAGAATTATTGAGGAAGGAGAAGTTGTATGCTAAATTCTCCAAGTGTAAGTTCTGGCTGCAAGAGGTGCATTTCCTTGGTCACGTGGTCAACCAGAATGGTATACATGTGGATCCGGGAAAGATAGAGGCAGTAATGAATTGGGAAGCTCCCACTTCGCCGACAGGAGTTCACTCGTTTTTAGGATTGGCAGGTTACTACCGGCGTTTTATTGCTAACTTCTCTAGTATTGCAAAACCACTCACCCTGCTAACCCAGAAAAACAAGAAGTATGTGTGGGATGCGGAACAGGAGGAAGCCTTTCAATTGCTAAAAAGTAAGTTATGTGACGCACCTATATTATCACTCCCCGATGGAGTGGAAGACTTTGTGGTTTATTATGATGCTTCGAATCAAGGGTTAGGTTGCGTACTGATGCAAAGAAACAAGGTGATTGCTTACGCATCGAGACAATTAAAGATACACGAGAAAAATTATACGACGCATGACTTAAAGTTAGGAGCGGTGGTGTTTGCCTTGAAGATATGGAGACATTATTTGTATGGCACGAAGAGTGTCATTTATACAGATCATAAGAGTCTTCAGCATATATTTGATCAAAAAGAGTTGAATATGCGTCAGAGGAGATGGATTGAACTGTTCAGTGATTACGAGTGTGAAATTCGATACCATCCAGGTAAAGCTAATGTAGTAGCTGATGCGCTAAGTAGGAAAGAAAGGATGAAACCTAAACGAGTTCGGGCGATGGCGATGACTATTCATTCTGGAGTGAAAGGAATGATATTGGTAGCTCAGAGTGAGGTTTTTAATCAAGAGAATGTAATGAATGAAAGGTTACATGGGTTAGATCAACAAATGGAAAGGAAGAGAGACGGAAATTTGTACTTCATGGATCGAATATGGGTTCCGTTGGTAGGAGGTATGAGAACAGTAATTATGGATGAGGCTCATAAGTCCAGATATTCTGTACATCCTGGAGCAGATAAAATGTACTACGACCTTCGAGACATGTACTGGTGGCCGGGAATGAAGAGGGATATTGCTACCTATGTTAGCAAATGTTTAACTTGTGCAAAGGTGAAAGCTGAGCATCAACGGCCGTCGGGTTTATTACAACAATGAGAGATACCAGAATGGAAGTGGGAAAATATCACCATGGACTTCATCACTAAATTACCTAGAACAAGGAATGGGCACGATGCAATATGGGTGGTGGTTGATAGATTGACTAAGTCAACACATTTTTTGGCAATACGTGAAGATTATAGTACGGATAAATTGGCAAGGTTATACACCGATGAAATTGTCACGCGTCATGGAGTGCCTGTGTCGATCATTTTCGAATCATGACGCACGGTTTACATCACGTCTCTGGCAAACATTTCAGAAAGCCTTAGGAACACGATTGGATATGAGCACAGCTTATCACCCTCAGATAGATGGACACAGTGAGCGTACAATTCAGACGTTAGAGGACATGCTAAGGGCGTGTGTGATAGACTTTGGTGGCAGTTGAGATGTCCACCTACCGTTAGTTGAGTTCTCTTATAACAACAGGTATCACACTAGCATTCGGTGCGCTCCGTTCGAAGCACTATATGGAAGAAAATGTAGGTCACCTGTGTCATGGGCTGAAATTGGGGAAGGTAGTTTGATTGGACCTGAATTGGTGTAGGAAACGACTGATAAAGTAGTAGTTATAAAAGAGAGGCTCCAAGCGGCGGGAGATTGTCAAAAGAGCTATGCTGAAAACAGGCGCAAACCATTGTAATTTGAGGTTGGAGATTGTGTGATGCTAAAAGTTTCTCATTGGAAGGGCGTTATTCGTTTTGGGAAGAAGGGTAAGTTAGCTCCGAGGTATGTAGGGCCATTTGAGATTCTTGAGAGGATCGGTCCTGTAGCTTATCGATTAAGGTTGCCCGAGGAGTTGAGTGGTATACATGACACGTTCCATGTGTCAACTCTAAAGAAGTGTTTGGCAGATGCTAGCCTACATGTGCCATTAAATGAAATTAAGGTTGACAAGACACTTCGTTTTATTGAGGAACCTGTAGAAATTTTAGACCGTGAAGTTAAGAGTTTAAAGCGTAGCAAAATATCACTTGTGAAAGTTCGTTGGGATTCAAAGCGTGGTCCAGAGTTTACTTGGGAGCGTGAAGATTTTATGAAGTCTAAGTATCCTCAGTTGTTTGTTGATCGTGCTGATGAGTCGGCTAATTAAATCTCGGGACGAGATTTCCTAAAGGAGGGGATACTGTGACAACTAAGGTTGAGCAGGTTAGCTTATGCCTTAGATTTTAGCTTTTGTGCTTATTTTTATGTGTTTTGCGTGCTATGTGATCGTTTTGCTTGTTATGTGAAGTAATTATGCATGTAGGGGATCATCTTAGGATTTTATGGTCATCCTTTTTATGGGCATGTGTATGAAGTTATGTGGAGTATTTTGATTTGAGTGTAGAATGTTGGAAAATAGGTCGCGTATTGCAAGCTTTGCTACGTCGATCCTTGGTTTTGAGGGTTTTGGCGTTTATTAAATATGTATGATATGAGATAGAAAGATATGGTTGAAATATGGGAGTCGGTGTTAAACTTTCCATTTATAGTAAGTGAGAATGGAAATGAAATGGTATTTTTAGAAAGTGTAGTATTTTGCGTTTTAGCAAAAAGGTTTAATCAAATTAGCTTAAGTTTTTATAAAAACTTAAGGAAATGAAGTAAATAAGTAAATTAATGATTTTATAAAATAATAAAATAATAAATAGGGTGTTAGGCGTCGGCTAAAAAAAAGAAAAAAAAACTAGAGGTTTAACTAAATACAATTTTAAGTAAACTAGGACTCAAATAGGAGGCATATATAAGCAAAGCCCTAGTTCCTTTCTTTCTTCCTTGTTGTGCCGTGAGATCCACCTCCCCAAAAACCCTAGGAAGATCATTTTCAAGAGCAAGAACAAGGAGGAGTTCCATTGTTGATCCAAGAAAAAACTGAACCTCAAGAATCGTTATTAGGTTCTAGTATTCAAGGTAAGCTCGTAGTCTTGTTTAATTCCTTCATTCTTGTAACATTTTATATGATGGATCTAGGTTTTGATAAAAGTAAGGATTTTAGATTATTTAATGATGCATGAGATTAGTGTTAATTAGAGTTATAAATCATTCAAGTTTCAGTGTTAGTGATGCAATTGAATCTTAGATTAAGGGTGAGCCAATTATTGCTGTGTCAAGGACAGATTTTTCTCTATTATGGAGAATGAAAATGACGATTCTTTTTTTAACAGATTCATTTTGAATCTTTTCTTTCAAAAAATCCGGCCATCAATTGTTTTTGAGGTCGGGAAGTCAATTAAATAATGGTTACAAGATTCAATTGTCAAAACAGTTTTTCAGACGAAATTCTGAGTCAACTTAATTGAGGTAAAACCCTACTTAAGAAAGTGTTTTTAATTAAGACCTTTTACAAAAGTTAACTTTCTTATGTCTATTATATTAAGAACCCTAAAAATCTAAGGCTAAAATTAATTTAAGAAGTGGGGTTTTGAAGTCGAAACTTTAGTGTGTAATCAGATCGAAAGTTAACCAGTTGTAAAAGTTATGATTTCAAGAGAATACGTATGCATTGCATGGATGAATAGGCTTTTGAGGTAACTTAAATATATATACATGATGTGGGTCATGTGTGAATTTTTGTTGGAATTAATGGATACGTTTTGGTATGGGTTTTGGGTCGTGCAAGTTGTGTAAATTTCTGCATTTGAGCAAAAAGTTGTAGAGGTCTTTAACATAAAATTAAAAGTAAATAAAATATAATAATGAAGATATAAAATTATTTGGTAGAGAAGTCTTTACATAAGAAATTAGATGATATTATGACATATAAGGGTTGTTTATATTGGGATTAAGCGTTTAGCTACCGATGGTAACATGAGCTTTTTATTGTGTATAGTTTAAGGAAGGAGTTTATGTACTTGTAGCTTGCGCGAATTCAGTTAGTTTCATAGCCCCTCTTTTCGTTATGATTTTATTGGGGTTGAAAATGAAGCAAATGTTTGAAATGTTTGAAATACACCTTTTAGATTAGTTTATGGGAAAGCATGCCATTTATCCGTAGAGATCGAGCATAAGGCACATTAGGCATTAAAATAATGTAATATGGTTTTAACACAGCTTAATGAGTTAGCTTATTAGATATTGTAAGGATTACTAGTTACATAACTTGCACACAAAACCCTTATTAGATATTGTAAGGATTCAGCATTACCCGTTTCCGAATATTTACCAAAATCCCACAAAAATATGAGTGTGCCGGTGATGTTGTAGACTTTAGAACTTGGCTTGGTATATCTATTCGAGACCACAATAATGAGTACTACGGATTTAAATGGAGTAACTTGTTTAAATTGGTAAATTTCTAGGACTACACCCAAAAAGCCTATATATGTTGTGTATTTGACTAACCACACCGATTAGTTAACCCCTGTATAAACCCTTTGTTTACTCTAATTTTAAGAGTAAGATTCCCTTAGAAAAACCTGTTTAATCATTCCTGTTTTCACCAACTATTTGTTTTGTTACACCTTTACACCTTAGCCTACCATGTTAGATTAAGTCCATTTATCAGTTGCTAGTTGCTTTAGTGTAAAGTATGTATTTCTTGTATCTTGTGTCATTTTCTATCTCTGGTATGGTTGGGAAAATTGCACATTGCAATGAGAATGTAAAATTAGTTAAACTCATGTATTTTTACTACTTTCACAATTACTGGTATATCCGAGTTCGAAGAATCATGGAAGAAATTATTTGGAGTTATTATGATTGTGAAGATGGTGAAATTACACCGATATTCGTACTGTATCATTTATGTGTAAAAAAATAAAAAAATAGAAAATTGCTACAAAAAAGAGGAAATTTTGGAGATAGTTGGTTCGTTAGAAGCTTAAACCGATGGTATTATTTGAAGGATTGATTATTCATTGATACGTGTTATAAATCAACGATGTAAAGTTTTGTAAAAAGTGATAGATATCGCCACTTGTTTTTGCAAAAGTATGTATAGTATGGATGATTGGGAGTTGACCGTTATGGTAACGCTAGCTAAGGGTTGTTTTCGTTTATCTTTGATCGAAGACGTTTCTCGAGTCTGTTTCGTGTCTACTAAACTTGGAGTAGTCTACGATTTGTGTCTCTATCATGGGAACGGTCGGGAAAGTATCTAGCAACGTGTACCTTATTTGTTTAGACTTAATCTATTTGTTTTGTAAATTTTTATTTAACAACAATTATTTCCCTTTCCAAATCCCTAACCCTTAGGTTTTACTCGAATGAGGATGCGAGCAATCACTTATGTCTATTTCGTCGTTACGGCCATGTATGTGTGATTTTGTCCGCCTTGTTGGTTTATTACTTTTTGGTGAAAGGATTAGAAGATTCATACCCTATATCACTCTTCGTCCTAACCTGTGACACCCCGACAATGGCGGAAACTCGGGAATGCAACATAATGATCAATCATAACACAAGGTACAAAACAGAGAAAACTACATTGCATAAACTCCAAATGCTATGAAGACCATCAACCTTGAACAAACTCAAGTGATGTCCCAATGGCAACTAAAATACACAATCTCTTACAATTATTCCAATGCCCTCACAGGGGACCAAAATCCAAACTTATTCCAAAACATCCAAATACTAGCATCAAACAACAAGCAAGCAAGACTTCAAACGAAATTCCACTCGAGATACTTCTAAGTCTGCTATCAATCACCAAACTATTCCTCTTTCACTTCACCTGAAAATGATACTTGAAAACGTCAACAATAATGTTGGTGAGCCTCGAGGTATTGACCTTTAAACACAAAAGCTGTGCCAATACTCAACAGTGTACAAAAGTTCTATAAACAATGAATATATGCAAACAAGTCTACATCGCCGCTAATCAATAACAAAGTCACTTAGCACCTAAGTGCCTACAGCAGAGCACAAAAATTAGGGCAGGACCATACACAAACCTGGGGTAGGCGTACCCAGCCGCTCCAATAATCACACAAATACTGGTAGGCATACCCATCCGATCAATAATCTCACAACACTGGGTAGGCGTACCCATCAGATCCAAACAATCATGCATCACGTAATATTCACATAGCAATCATAAGCACATAACTTGTCCCAAAAACAAACACCACATTTCGCACAGATCATTCAAAATATTTCAAAACGCATTGAGATCATTTTCCCCCACGGAAAAACTTATAAAAAGTTGGGCTATGAGACTCACCTCAAGCAAGTCTTTAGCTACCCAATCTCAATCACACAAGCAAATGCAACGACGCCCGCACACGACCTAGTCCAGTTAATGTCCCAATTAATCATCCAATTCCAAAACAATCTTCACGTTTGATGCATAGTGTTTTAGACGCGTTGTACAATTACCCAAAACAGTTTAGTGGTGTATTGGTTAGCGCCATAACTCCACAATCGTATTAATCTCAATTCCCCGATAATACATACTTATACTATTTAGAAAAAGATGATAAATAAATAATAAATATTTATAATTAATAATTATAAATATATCTCGACAAGTCCATTCTGTAAACCTTAGTCACTTCAAAATAATCATTATACGGTTGAAAATGAGACGTTTACTCATAATAAACACATTAGAGAAGTTTCGAGAAAAATTATATTTCTCACTCAACTAATCTTTTAGTGAATTAATTTTTTTTATTTAAAATAGAATAAAATAATTAAATAATATTTTATTATTTAAAATCAAAAATCATGTTTTTAAGAAAATTTCTAAGTATAAACTTTTTACGAAATTTCGACATGACCCGTACGTTTATACAACGTTTTTCAAGGTTTCAAACCTTATTTTCATCAATTTTCACAAATTCGACACTTTTTGACAAAATTCTAAAATCTCAATCTTTAACGCTTACCAACACCTTTTCCCTAAAATATCATTCAATATCACTTCGTAAATATATTTTTACTTTCAAAAGTCCATCAAAACTCTCATAACTACTAAATATCGCTTATTGGGCTTTAAGGGCCAATAAGGGTCCGTTATAGTATTTATAAGTCCAAAATACGATCCAAGCCCAAAACCAAGGCCTAACAACATATATAAGCTCATATTTATTAGTATAAAATAATCCAGACCACAATAAGCCCCTCTATTAAGCCATGGCTTAAATGGACTTATTGGGCCGTGAGTCCATAAACTCTAAAATACGTATATTAAGCTACGTATCGCATTTGGTTACTACCATAAGCCTCAAAAATAATCCACAACATACGCCATAACACAAAAATAATCAAAATCACTTTCCTAGTGATCTTGGGAAAGTACACGTGGCATATAAGCCCAAATAAGCCAAGAAATAGCTTAAAATAAGCCCGAATAAGCTACACAAGCTAGTTATCAAAAATAAGCATTCTAGCATCATATATTATTCAACCATCACGACCACAACATCAAAACTACAAAAAACCCCTTTTTCTCTTTTTATACCACACGAACCAAACACCCTTTAAATCATCCATTTCGTTTCCAAAAATCAATTTTCACAACGATCAACTTGCACAACTAACATCTATGCATCAAAATAAACCTAAAAGGACAAATGAAATTTAAATTTGAAAACTTAAAAGAAAATCTTCAAATTTGTAGATTTCGACACGAACCGGACAACCCAAACGTTGTTTAAATGAATACCCAAACACTCGTATCAACCCGGAATATCACGTTCTTGATCAAAGTTGGAAAATTTATGGGTTTTTGTTGTTGGCTTACTTCAAACGCATATGGTACACACACACACTTGTGTGTGTTTTATTTTTTTGAAAAATGAGAGAGGATTATGAGAAAAGTTCTAGTGGAAGAATATAAATGTACATATTTGGGGACACATTAGCTAAAATTAAGCCACCTTGTCCCCTTATGCTTACTTGACCGGCCATAGAATCCAAGGAGGCCTCGGGTCTTTCTTTTCGTGTCGGGATCACTTAAATACTCGTAAAACTCAACCGTAAAATTTACCCCAAAGTTAATTAGCATTTTTATTCACTTTAAAAATACTTTTCCATTAACCTAGAGTATTCACACGACATATTTTCACTTTACACCCTTCAAAAACTCATTTGGACATTAACGGACGTGTCAGACTCGTTTTTCGGCATTTCTCAAAATTCACGGGTCAAACCACCCGGAATACACATAACACAATAATACCTTCAAAAAGGGATTATTAATCACAATAAACCTCAAATCATCACATAACTCATAAAATCACCACCGTCTACACGGTATAAAATCTGAATAAACTGATAAAAGTCAAATAGTCAAATGACTATATATGAAATATTCAGAACACAAAAAGGGCAAAGGTTACATTCTACCCCCCTTAAAAGAATTTCGTTTCCCGAATTCAGACTATAACATTACTAAACAAATACGGGTACTTCAATTTCATCTGATCTTCACGCTCCCACGTGAATTCAGGACCACGTTTCGAATTCCACCGAACCTTGACGATGGCAATCCTACTACGCTTCAACTTCTTAAACTCCCTTTCCAAAATTTCCACAGGATCTTCCACAAAATTCAACTTAGCATCAACTCGAATCTCATCCAAAGGCACTTTCAGTGTTGGATCAGCCAAACACTTCTTAAGGTTCGACACGTGGAACGTGTCATGAACACCATTCAATTCCTTAGGCAAATCTAACCGATAGGCCACAAGGCCTACTTTCTCAATAATCTCAAACGGTCTAACAAACCTAGGTGCTAACTTCCCTTTCTTCCCAAAGCGTACCACACCTTTCCAAGGCAACACTTTGAGCAAGACATAGTCACTTACACTAAACTCTAGAGGCTTCCTCCTCTTATCAGCATAACGTTTCTGACGATCACGCGCAACCTTATCCTTAATCTGTGAGATTTTCTCAGTAGTCTCTTGCACTAACTCAGGTCCTATTAACTGACCTGCTCTAGCCTCATCCCACATTATTGGCGAACGACACTTTCTACCATACAATGCCTCAAACGGAGCACATCTCACACTAGAATGATAACTATTGTTATACGAAAACTCAACCAATGGAAGATGAACATCCCAACTTCCTCTGAAGTCTAGGACGCACGCTCTAAGCATGTCTTCCAAAGTTTGAATAGTACGCTCACTCTGACCATCGGTCTGAGGGTGATAAGCCGTACTCATGTCTAAATGAGTCCCTAATGCCTCTTGCATTGACTGCCAAAACCTTAAGGTGAAACGACTATCACGATCTGATATAATCGAGATTGGCACACTATGTCTAGCAACTATCTCATTCAAATACAATCTAGCCAACCTTTCCATCTTATAATCCTCACGCATAGGTAGAAAATGAGCAGACTTAGTCAATCGATCCACAATAACCCAGATTGTGTCATGCCCACTACTAGTCCTAGGCAACTTAGTCACAAACTCCATAGCTATCCCTTCCCATTTCCATACGGGAATCTCAGGTTGCCGGAGCAAGCCAGATGGCCTTTGATGCTCAGCCTTAACCTTTAAACAAGTCAAACACTTACTAACATACTCAGCTATATCTTTTTTCATTCCAGGCCACCAATACCTATCTTTTAAATCATAATACATCTTATTAGCTCCTAGGTGTATAAAGTACTTCGACTTATGGGCTTTATCCATTATCAGGGTTCTTATATCACCCTTCAAAGGTACCCATATTCGATCCAGGTAGTACAAAGTTCCATCACTTCTCTGTTCTATCATCTCATCTAAACCTTTCTGTAATCCTGCAAACTCATCCACAGCCTCCTTCTGAGCCGCCAGTATCCTATCCTTGATACTCGACTGAAGGATCATATTCATAGCTCTAACTCTCTTAGGCTTTACTCTTTCCTTCCTACTTAGGGCATCAACCACCACATTTGCCTTACCAGGATGGTAGCGAATTTCACAGTCATAATCACTAAACAACTCTATCCAGCGACGCTGTCGCATATTCAACTCTTTCTGACTAAAGATATGCTGAAGACTCTTATGGTCCGTATAGATGACACTCTTTGTCCTATACAGATAATGTCTCCAGATCTTAAGTGCAAACACAACCACACCCAACTCTAAATCATGGGTAGTATAATTCTTCTCATGAATTTTCAACTGCCTAGACGCATAGGCTATCACTTTACCTCTTTGCATTAACACACAACCTAGTCCTATCCCGGACGCATCACAATATACCACAAAGTCTTCTGGTCCATCGGGGAGAGCTAGAACAGGCGCATTACACAACTTATCCTTCAAGGTCTGAAATGCCAATTCCTGTTCCTCACCCTAATTAAAAGTCTTACACTTCTGAGTTAAGATAGTAAGAGACTTAGTTATCTTAGAAAAGTTCTCAATGAACCTACAGTAATATCCAGCCAATCCTAAGAACGAAAGAACCTTAGTTAGAGTTTTAGGGGCTTTCTAATTCTTAACAGCTTCAATCTTACTAGGGTCCACATGAATCCCATTACCATTTATCACATGCCCAAGAAACTGCACTTCTCTTAGCCAGAATTCACACTTAGAAAACTTAGCATACAGTTTCTCCTTTTTGAGTAGTTCCAAGACTAACCTTAAGTGTTCTACATGCTCCTCTTGAGTCTTAGAGTAGATTAAGATATCGTCTATAAACACTATCACAAACTTATCAAGATACGGCCTACAAACTCTATTCATCAAATCCATAAATATTGTTGGTGCATTAGTCAGACCAAAGGGCATTACAGTGAACTCAAAATGTCATAACGAGTTCTAAACGCAGTCTTTGGAATGTCATCCTCGTGGCACTCTAGTGAATGGTATCCTAGACCTAAGATCTTCCTACGAGTAAACTGGACCATGAAGTTGATTCAAATTAGGATCTTCATTTATAGGAAGCGGATAATGTAACACCCCTATTTTTACAATATAGCAGCGGAAGCTAATCTGGGGTATTACTTCATGGATACAACAATCATAATCATAGAAAACGACCCAAAAGAGACGTTTATTCAAAAGATATGTTATCATTCATTTCAAATCAGAGTTTTTACAAAGGTAGGTCCCAAAATCTAGTTACATACATTGTGAATGATAACAAGTTTAGCCATCTTCGAGTCCATGCCACTCCGTGCCGCAACTTGCTCAATTACCTGAGATAAACATGCTAGAAAGGGTCAACACAAAGGTTGAGTGAAATTCATAGGTTTGATAAGCAGTTTGAATACAAGTCATAGTGTAATAATTGTACAAACACAATTATTATGAAAATGTTATGATCTTGGGTCACGTTATTATATACCCGTTATTTGTAATAATTGCAACGAATGCAATTATCATAGTAACAGTGTATTATCCCGTTGTTGCCTTATTTGGTCTGTTTGGTCTTGTCTGGTCTAAGCTCATGGCACACAAACTGACTAGTGTATATATATACCCAAAATGATGTATATATATAGAGATAATGGCCCTCGGTGTAGGTAATTGCCATATACCTATGAAATTCAAATATAGTGTGTTTGGTTACCTATCCGGCTAACACAAACAGGATTCGTCAATCCCGATAGATCTATCCACAATATTCGCGTTCACCCGAAAGTGATTAATGGTCCATGATAATGAGGGACTTTTGGCATAATGTAACTTAGACAGTAGCTGTAATAGTGTATCAGGATAGCATATAACTTGTAAAAACACTTGTATTCCTGGTTTAAGCATGTATAAGTCTTTGAAAAGTAATCACATTGTTATAAGATAAACGAGTATGTAAAAGAGTTTGTAACAAGCATGTATCCCCCTCGCGGGTTTATAAAACATGTAAATAAGTAAAGGCGAGGTTATGAACTTCACCTGATAGGTAGATGCAATAATTATTTCAGAATGAAAGCTGACGACCTTATCACAATCTTAACGGGAAAGGTTGATATAGCAAAATGATAGTAAACAACCACGTCACACAACCTGAGGAAGATTGTACTTTAGAACTTTGGTTCTAAGAGTTATGAATTTGATTAAAGAGTAACATAATTATAAAGGCATCACACACATAGACTTGTGACCATGATTGCATTTATTTGTGTTTGGTTGTAAGGTGGTAGTGTAATATGTTTTCTTTATGTGTATTCATGATAAAGATGGTGGTATGGATAGAGAATTTTTCTCTTACCCTAATTAGAGGATATGTTAAGTTGAGTTGTATAGATAGTAAGTTTCCCTTCTATCTAGTATTTGCGGATACCTATTATTACGCAATAAGAAGTTGCTCGTATTGCTCGTTGTTTGTATCGGATTCCTAAGTCTAAGCTAAGCATCCCTTCATCGTACTTGTTAAATAAGGATACCGCTAAATTTTTCCAATTCGATGTCCTGGATGAATATTGGTTTTTTTCGATCTGCTCCTATCGGATATAGGCCGCGTTACGTTAGTTCTATTTGTTGCATAGATTACTCGATGAGTATCAAACGTTTCTTTTAAGCACTAATTGTTCCTAACATATAAGTGTGGATCATTACCCTCTTGGTTGTATATCCCTTGGTTTTCGTAACCCGTTGGCGATATGTTAGTATCGATGCTTTTAGGTTTGCTTTGTTGATCGTTGTTTTGGATAATGCCTTACGTCTTCTTTTGAGTATGTAACATCTTGCATGAGTTTTCTTGTACGAGTTTGTTTGATTTTATTTTGAGTATGTAACATCTTGCATGATAGGATATATTATAACAATATTTAACCATTATAACATTTAGTTTTAAGAAAAACACGAAATTAGGGTTTCGGGTGTACGGTTTTGGATCAAAACGAAAATGAGCATGATTTGAGTTATGAAACTTAATAAGAGTATATTTAGATCATATGAACATTTATAAGGGTGTAGTAGAAGAAGTTAAACGATTCAAAACTGGTTTGAAGCTTCAAGGGGTCAAAAATGTGGAAACGGGTCCGTTTCGGGTAGTAATTCCACTCAGAACCCTGTATCTTTACTCCGTGCCTTCAGTTTCCACTCTTTTAGGGCTTTGCTCTTAACGTCTTTTATGATCCTAATGATCATATGGGAGCAAAGGATTGCTGCCTTATGGGTTTGAGAAAGAAAAGATGCGGTGCGAGTTGTAATGAAGCATATATGGCCTTATTTATAGTCGAATGAGCCTTAGGGACCAAGGAAAGTTGTATGATCTGATTAGGACACATAGAAGGTCTATAGAATGATTAGGAGAGTCTATTATATGTGTTGTTTAAGCTAGAAACTAGCTTGGATGAGGTGTTTTCCTCCTTGCATGCCACGGCTACAATAAGAAGAAACAAGAAGAAACAAGAGACCATGTGCTCTCAAATTTGACCAAGGAATGGTCTAAGCAGCTGGGTAAGAAGCTTGAGGGTTTCTAGAAGAGGTTCACATTGGTTATTTGCATTTGGAATGGTTTGAAATGGGTCAAAATTGAGTATGAAAGGGATCGGATGATACAGTTTGGAGCCACGAACTTGTTTAATCAAGTTTTTTTCCAAGGTACATTGTGTTTTTAATGATTGAATATAGATTAAATAGGTTGTTAAGGTCTAGGATCAAATTAATTAGAAAATATTAGCAATTGTTTTGGGTTAAAACGGATTAGAATTGAAGAAACGAGGTCACGGGTTTAAATAGGGCTCGTTTAGGGTTTTCTTGACTTTCTTGGTTTATATTTTGTATACTTTTGATTAAGAATGATGGATTATAGATCTTAGAGCTTAAATAAAGTATTATTAATGAAGTTTGATCATTGGTTTTAGTTAAAATGGGTTGAAATTGGAAGAATAAGCCGTAGCTTGGAATTTAGGGTTCATATAAGGCTGTTAGGGTTTTCTAGCTTTGTAATTCTTGTACATTATTGAAGCAAGGATGGTTAATGATGGATTAAGGTTTTTAAACTCATTTCATGGGTTTACAATGACTCTTGGTTGCTTACTTGAGAATAAAGTGGTTAGAAACGAGAAAACGGGTCAAAGTTACATTTAGGGCACAATTAGGGTTTTCTGGATTCGTTTCTTGTATAATTGAAGTAGAATGATGAAATGATAATGCATTATGATTGAGAATGTTGTAATTTATGTTATTATAACTTATTCAAGTATTGTTTTAGGTTTACAATGGATAAAAATAAAGAAACGAGTCATGGTTTAGAAACTAGCTTGGTTTTAGGGTTTAGGGTTTTGAATTTGGGTTTTGAGTGTAAAAAGATGCATGAAAGCTTATGAATAGAATATTTAGGGTTTATATATTGTATATTGAGTGTAGTAGCTTGTACAAAAGTGATGGTGAAGAAATTAGAATGAAAACAGAGGTAAAACGACTATTTTAGGGATTGAGCTTAATGACTTGTATACTGAGCTTTTAAGGAATTGTACTTTGATTTAAAAGGATTCTATATTTCATATGAGATGTTATATTACTTATACATATGCTTTAGTATCTTGTGCATTCACTTTAGATGTTAATGGAATTAGGGTTTAGAGGTATACGATAACGGTTTAAAGCCCGTTTAGATATAACGTTGCGAATAGTACATTATAGGAATAATGTACCTTGTAAAAGGGATATGATGATATTGACTTGACATGTTATGATATTTGCTTGACATATATGAAGACAGGATTGCCATAGATAGGTTGCGTGAGCTCGTCTACTTTAGTTATGCAAGTTACATGACATACTGAGATATTGACAATACAAGTAATGTAATAAAGCGAAAAATTTCCCCGTACAATTGTGATAATAGTAAAATAGGTTTTGCATTTGATGAAAATTCTTGGGTTGTTATAGTCTCCACCCCTTACAGAAATCTCGTCCCGAGATTTAATTGAAAGTTATAGTGGTATTGTTTAGAGATAGGTACTGGGTATGAATCAAGGTTACAAGTTCACGTGTGTGATGCATTTATAATTATGTTGCGCACCATAATTATAATTACCTCCTTTCACACGTTTACTTATTTTCCAAGACCACACCTCTTGATGATAGAAAATAGAATTTCTCCAGATCCTGATAGAACCTGGGTGGATGGAATACGTTGCGCCACTCAGATCGTAAGAAATCGTTATTCATTAACCTTTAAAAGTCAACATCGAATAAGAATGCTATCACAAGTCTTTGTCAAAATTTTCATACCTAGTGGTATTGAAATCATTTGACATTGTATAGATTCTTGTGTGTTTCCTTGTTATTACGTTGTAGAATATAACAGAGAATTTTAGTATACGAAGATCATGGAATGAATTTGTAAGAGAGTTGCTAATTACGTGAGGTTCATATTTTTGAAATGAACAGATGATGAAGGTAATGAAGATAATAATGATAATGATTAAGGGATTGTTTGTACAAACGGATTGAAAGAAACTTGTTTGTATGTTATATACTTAAGCCTATTTATTTATAATTAGTCACTTACAAAAAGAAGCGTCCAACTCCTTGTAACTGAGAATTTATAAATTCATAGTTCAGGGATTTATAATTTCCTTATTCAAATGAAGAAGCATTCTAATTCATTTCAATAAGATGATCATAAATCGTCTTACCTAAGCATAAAAACATGATATGGTAATGTGTAGAAAATGATATGATCATGAATGGTTAGATAATACTGAGATGTTGATTGTACTGACGCCCATATAATCAAGGATGATAATTTATGTTGCAAAGGTATGAGGAGGGTATTTAGAGTTTGAGTATGATAGAATCGACAAATAATGTCGAGTTTTGATACCACCAGATAACAAGATGTAACGGAATTATCACTTTATTATTTCATGGATAACTTTACATACGAACTTTACATATGAAAAAGAGTTGAT
Organism: Tanacetum coccineum; assembly: GCA_026074375.1. Lineage (NCBI taxonomy): Eukaryota > Viridiplantae > Streptophyta > Magnoliopsida > Asterales > Asteraceae > Tanacetum > Tanacetum coccineum. Next base: position 137,561 of record BQNB010000548.1, on the reverse strand, counting down.
ACTTATGCTAAGTATCTTGTAGTAGGATAAAAGTAACAAATGACAAGGATTGTAGCTTGATGATTAGGGTTTTTAGATTGAAGAAGATTCTGATGAGAGTTGAATATCCTCGAGAGTTGTTTCTAGGGTAGAAATCCTAAAGTGAACAAAATTAAGCTCATCTCTAAGTATGTTTTCCTGTGGCCCTGTTATTTGCTTTTGAGCACTGATTCGCATAATGTCCTTTCTTTCCACAGGCATTACAAGTTACGGATACCGTTTGTAGATTGTTTCTAGTGGTTTTGTTTCTGCAGTTCTTGGTCAGATGACCTACTCTGTTGCAAGTCCGGCACTTGACAGTACAAGGACCTATGTGATGTAGGGTGCATCTTTCACACAAAGGACGGTTTCCAGTATATCCGTTGGTGGCAGTATAAATCTTGAAGGTTTCTTGTCTTCTATTCTGCTGTCGGTGGTAATCATTGTTACGGTTGTTATTGTTGTAGTTATTCTGATAGTTGTTGTTGTTGACGATGTTCCCTTTATCCTCAAGCTTTCGTTTGTGATCATTGGTTTCTTGCACGGAATCACGCTTTATTATCTGATCCATTAACCTCTGGGATATGTTGATGGCTTCCTCCAAAGTTTGAGGCTTTGAGGCAGTAACATTTCCTTCAATGCTTTGCGGTAGTCCCCCGATGAAAGCTTCCATAAGTTTCTCAGAATTCGGCACCATGTTTGGACATAAGATTGTTAATTCTTGGAATCTTCTAATATAAGTCTTGAGATCACTTCCATTTACAGTTAGACCATAAAATTCATCTTCCATTTTCTTGATCTCAGTTCGAGGACAATACTTGTTTGTCAGAAGCCTTTTTAACTCAGTCCAGGTGATTTGATTAGCTTGCTCTATTCCCATAGGCTGGGCATGTGCATTCCACCAGGACAAGGCATCATCAGTTAAAGTACCAGTAGCAAATGTTACTCTGTCTTCCTCGGCACACTTGCTACGAGAAAACACTGACTCGGTATGTTCAAACCAACGGATGAGGTCAACAGCTCCTTCTGTACCATTGAAGTAGGAAGGTTGACAGTTTATGAATTCTTTGTAGTTTCCTCTTTTTGCTACAGGAATTTCTCTGGGTTCAGTGTTCCTATTGGAATTGTCGGAATTTGCCATGGTAGCAGCTTGTGCTTTCAGAGCTGAGGAGATGCCATCATTAATTAGTTGTCAGATGGCATCCAAAGTTATGACTGGTATTTCAGATGTTGACGTCCTTTTGGGAGGCATTCTATCAACATAAGATAACACATAGTAAGAATGATATCACAAGTTTTGAAAAGTAATAAAAGTGAAGGTGATGCTTAAAATGCTTAAAGGAAAATGCTTATTTTTGAATTTTAAGCACTTAAAGGGTATGGTATGATTCAGGGAGACGGAGATAATGATACAAATGATGGAGATGATGATGGAAGAGAGAGATAAGTTGGAAACAATAAGGTATGAAACATGATTGCCTTTATAAATAACTTGCCTTTTCACTGTACATAGTCAAGATTTGACAAGCATTTTTATTTATACCACATATCCCGTGGCTTAGGATAAAGCTATAACTAGACTAAGAGTTTGTTGATTCTGAGTTGGTAGATGACATCCTAAAGATCCTCCTGATCTATTTGGTGATGAGCTTGGATTTTCTCAATGATTTGTTCGAGATCGGAAATTCTGTAGTGAGCAAAGGCAATCTTATCCTTTTGCCATAACCGCTTCTTTTGAAGTTTGATAATCTGAGTACGGATTTCCTTGAGTTCGGTCTTTAGTTTGTTACCATTAATACGTCCTTCTTCCATTTTCTCAATGCGGTGAAAAGAGAGTTCATCTAAGTAATTCAAAATATCTTTGACTTGTTTCTCATGATTCTTCAAATGTATCTTAATTGAACTTTTTCCTATTTCAAACATCTGAGGTGGGGTAGGAGTATAAACTGAGGAAGACGGTGATATCAAATCACAGGTTTGATTCCGAGATGGATTAGATAACGTAGTTGAGGAAGAAGATGGGGAATGGATTTGCTTCTTAGGTGGTAATAATTCTTCAGGAATAAAGAAATATTGAGGATCAAATAGTAGTGATGGTGGTAATACTAGAGATGGAGTCAAAATAGCTGGTGGAGTAATAGGATCTAGTGATGAAATAGGTAATTCCTTAGCATAAAATGCTTGTGCGTCCTTCAAATAAGGATTATTATAGAGAGATGAGAATACTGGTGGGATCATATTATCTATAAAAATTTCTGAAGAGTTAAAAGAACTGCTTCCTGATGAAGCTGGGAAATAATCCGGTGAAACCAAAGTATAGTTAAGAATATTCATAGAGGAAAAAGCATCCTCAATATCAAAATAGGAGCGGTTAGGAAAGACCACCATTCAGTGTAACAACCCCGTTGTAATAACATAAAGTTTATTTAGTAAAGTATAATAATTATGTATTCTTTACGTACTTGTTCTTGAATGGAGTTGCACGGAGGACTTTGATGCTGAAAAATGAAATGTGTATAGTTACGGGTTTTGACCTTGTTCTCTATACCAAGGCGCTGATACCAATCTGTAAACCCCCCCAATTTTACAATAATAGAGCGAATCTAATCTGGGTAATTACTTCATGGATCCACAATCATAATCATAGAATATGACCCAAAAGAGACATTATCAAAAATATGTTATCATTCATTTCAATCAATTTTTTACAAAGGTGAGTCCCAAAAACCCCTAGTTTACAAACATTGTGAAAGAAACAAGTTTAGCATCATCGAGTCCATGCCCCTTCGTGCCACAACTTGCTCAATTACCAAATAAACATGCTAGAAAGGTCAACTCAAGTTAGTGAAATTCATAGTTTGATAGGCATTTGAATACAAGTCGAGTGTAATAATTTTTAAACAACAATTATTATGTAAAATGAATTAATGTAATTTATACACCCGTTTATTAGTAATAATGCAACGAATACAATTATTATAGTAACAGGTAATATCCGTTATTGCCCCGTTTTGGTCCTTGCTAGTATAGTATAGTCTGGTCTAAGCTCAAGGCACACAACCTGACTAGTTTATATAGATACCAAAATGATATATATCTATATATAAGATAAATGGCCCTCGGTGTAGTACTTTGCCATATAACCTTATTAAAATATAAATATAGTGTGTTTGGTTACCTATCCTGTACACAAACAGATACGTCATCCCGATATATCAATCCAAATAAATGCGTCACACGCCAAACGTAATTAAAATTGTCCCCATATAATGAGGGACATTATTTGCATATTAGTTAACTATAGACATAGCAGGAAGCATATAGACTTGTAAAAACCCTTGTAATTCCTTGTTTTAAAGCATGTATAAGTCCTTGAAAAGTAATCACATTGTTTTAAGATAACTAGTATGTAAAAGAGTTTGTAACAAGGCATGTATCCCCCCGCGGAGTTTATAAGAACATATAAATGAGTAAAGGAGGTTAGAACTTCCACCTGATAGGTAGCTTAGTAATTATTCTGAAATGAAAGCTGACGACTTTATCACAATCTTAACCAGGGAATGTTGATATAATAAAATGATAGTAAACAGCCACGTCACACAACCTGAGTAGAATATGTCAAGTCTTAGGAAGATTGTACTTTAGAACTTTTGGTTTTAAGAGTTTATGAATTTGATTAAAGAGTTTGGAATTATTGTATCTCCAGTTCGGGCCATCACAATTCAGAAGTCCAATCAGTAAAATATTTGGAGGAGCCTAGGTGCACTTTAAATCGTAAACCTAACAACACAGTCAGAACGTAAAACAAGAATGACAACTCCTTGAATATGACGCTCCCCTAGTAATGTGATACATATTAATCGGATATAACAGGCGTTTAATCATATCTGGACAAATGTTACGCACGAGAAGCTAAAATTAATTTCTGTCTGGTAATGGTATTTAAACCTGATTTATACTTTTTCAAATTGTTATATTTGTAGACCCTGGGGTTTTTAGAAAATTGCAAGTAACCCTAGGGTTTTGCATTTTTATGACTTTTGTCCTTCAACTTTTATTGAATATACCAGTACACCTTGGGGATTGGAAAAGTGACATAATAGATAACCCCTATAGTATATAACTTTAAAAAATAACATTTTTAGTCTTTTAGTTATAGATTTCAGAAAGTTACGATATAATAACCTTGCATGGATTATAATTACTAAAACCACGTCCAAAGCCATCAGAGCTTATTAGACTTTATAAGGTTATAAGAAACTAAAATATGAGATTTTAATTGCAACAAAATTTAAAAATAAATGATTCGTTAAGCTAGGACGCCAAACGGACAAGTTAAGTGTAACCAAAACATAAACCGTGGGTTTTTAGTTCAAATTCCTCATTAATCAATAACCTTAAGTTCTTTTAACATAGTTAATCATGATCTGGATAGAATACTAACATATTATATCCATTATAAACAATTTAGTTTAAGAAAAACCTAAATTCGGTTCGAGTGTACGTTTTTTGAACAAACGAAAATGAGCAATGAATGAATTATGAAAGTTTAACAAGATATATAAGGATCATTGAATCATATAAGGTGTAGTAGCAGAAGTAGAACATTTCAAACTACCGGGTTAGTTCAATGATCAAAAATTGGTGGAATGGGTCGTTTCGTGTAGTATTTCCATCGTTAACCCTTGTATCTTTACTCTGGGGCTTCAATTCTTCAAGGATTCGCTTCTTGAACTTCTTTAATGATCCTAGGATCATAAGGGAGCAAAGTATTGCTACCAATTGGGTTTGAGAAAGAAGAGATGTGGTGCAAATTAGAATGAAGGAGTTAGGGCCCTATTTATACTAGTTTGAGACCAAGGAGGTTAAGGAAGCTTATGAATCTGATGTGAGACACTTGGAAGGTCTAGTACATTATGTGGTGAAGCTAGGGGCTGAGTATGGATGAGTCATGGATGCTAGAAAGCAACTAGAAGGGTGTTTGTGGTGGTTCTTCAGCCGCGGCTGAAATGAGTCATCAAAGGGGTCATGTGGCCTCATTTTTGACCAAGGAAAGGTATAAGGAGGTGGGTAAGATGCTTAATGGTTTCTAGAAGGAGTTCATGTAAGTATCTTGCACATGGATGGGTCTTAAATGGGTCAAAATGGGTCAAGTTTAGCTGCGGGTCTGTTTTGGGTTTGACATGTTGTTCAAAGGTTTTACCAAGGTACATTGTGTTATAAATGATTAAGGATTGATGAAATAGGTTGTTAAGGTCTGGTATTAAAGTAATTAGAAAATATTAGCAATTGCTTTGGGTTAAAACGGATTAGAATTGAAGAAACGGGAGTACGGGTTCAACTAGGGCTCTTTAGGGTTTTCTTGACTTTCTTGGTTTATATTTTGTATAATTTTGATTAGGAATGATGGATTACAGATCCTAGAGCTTAAATAAAGTATTATTAATGAAGTTTGATCGTTGGTTTTAGTTAAAATGGGTTGAAATTGGAAGAATAATCCGTAGCTTGGAATTTAGGGTTCATATAAGGCTTTTAGGGTTTTCTAGCTTTGTAATTCTTGTACATTATTGAAGCAAGGATGGTTAATGATGGATTAAGGTTTTTAAACTCATTTTATGGGTTTACAATGACTCTTGGTTGCTTACTTGAGAATAAAGTGGTTAGAAACGAGAAAACGGGTCAAAGTTACATTTAGGGCACAATTAGGGTTTTCTGGATTCGTTTTCATATGACTTTTAATTCATTTTCATATTGTTGGTTCTATCCTCAAAAGTATCATGAGGTACATCACTACTATTTTGTTCAAGACTTGTATCTTATTTAATATTTCACTTGATGGTGCAATCAAATGCCCGTTTATACATTTAACTTGGTCGATTTCATTTGTAAATACAAAATTGAGCAGAAAAAGGAGATGAAATATTACACGATAAGGATCAAAACCATGAGAAACCAGCAACACTTGCAAAAGCAATAACAATAAAAATAAGCTTGTATCATATAAATTTCTTACGCCATTTAATCTTATGTAACTAATTCCAGGCTAGTTTATAACATGAGACTATCTAATAATTAGTTTATAACATATGGATCTTAGGTGCTTGCACGAGAAACGAGCAGAGCAATTACGAACATACTTATTTCTTGTTCATTACTAATCAGTTTCAAAAGGAAGATTGCTTTACAAAAAAAAGTTTCAAAAGGAAGAGTATTTTTATGCTAACATGGAGCATTTTAATCGTATGCTAAAACTTTATTGGTATATTCATAAAACACTAAGTTAAAGTATATCGAGAGTCACTAGGATCCAGTGTATGTAAAAGAACATGAAACTGAGTACATGTTTAGTGGAAGCAATATGTGGTCTTTGTTATAGCATGGGTGCAACGCTTCATGATTTTTCCTTGAACACCACCACCTTATTAGACTCGCAATCTTTCAGGCTACCATGACACCAAAAAAATCATGTCTCCTACAGTGGTTAAGAAGTAAAGCACCAACTGCTATCAAAAATCCAATAACAAAACCAGCTGCCCCTCGAATGTAAAAGAAACTCTTAAGTTCATTTATTGAGGGGCGACATAACCTTAAAGGAGGCCTAAAGCGAAACTTCAAAACAAGGCCTTTTTTTATTTTTTTTCCGAAACATCATTTGTATAAAATTTACTTTTCTAGCTTTTACTTTCACCAACTACAGGTGTAACTTCAAGTTCTTTATCTCTAGGACAATATTTGGTCAGGGAAGATCCACATAGTCTTGCATTTTCAATGAACCTTGAAAGTTCAAAAGTCACGCAACTCCGAACCTTTGAACTTTCAAGGTTTATTAGAAATGCATGACTATGTGTGATGCATAATTTTATTTAAAATATATTTATACCAAGTTTTAAATTTATAAAACTCGATTCACCGCACAGACGCACTAACTGGCAGAGTACCCTGTCGCGTGTAGTGTAGAAATGGTAAATTCGAGGTCGTCCCAAGAACTAAGTGTAAATTAGTTCTAATTTGAATGTCACGTATAAAATTGTTTTGTAATCATTTTTGAAATAATTGACAGAAAGGTAAAATGCTGAAGTTAAATTATAAAAGAAGTATCAGGGAGAAAGACGTGTCAGCCTAGTTATTTCATTACTACCGTTATAACTACGTTTTCTTGTGCAATGTCAAACTATGGTTTTATTAGTGGTTTCTAAAGTCGACAGACATGAATATATATCTTTAGTCTGCCCTATATTTCCTGCGATCTTGAATCCCATAAATTCTCAAAGGTAGGGCAACCAGGTTACAGTGATTAATCCCAACTATACCCAGAACTAGTCTAATAACCTAAACATATTATTAACCCTCTCTAAAAGAGTTCTTGTACTTTTTAAATATAATAGGTAATAGAGGCGGTAACGAGGTTAGTTCTTACACTAGGAATAGGGTCCCAAACCTACCCTAGTACCCTACTAATCCCATGTTTAATTTGGTAGTCTAATAATAGGACTAACGTGATCTAAGCCACCTGTAATATTACCAAAACCCATGGTCACACGATAGTCAAAGGTATATCCAACGAAACTATAATCTAAAAGGAAACAAACATTATAACAGTAGTAAATTCATGACTAGGCCAGCACTTGTGGTGGTTAGCCGCTCATAGCAAAGACACAACAAGAATTAAATGAAATAAATTTGATAGAAAAACTCATAATCCTTACAGTACTTGTTTTTGAATGATAAAAGACTAGAATACAAGTAATGTGATCTCCCTTGGACTTCGAACGGATTTCTTCTACTCTTGGAAGCCTTGTTTGCCCCTTAAAGTTGTTGTGTAATGACTGATGACAAAGTGTCTAAATGAGGGCTCTATTTATAGGCTTCGAAATTTTTACAACGTAACCATAAATGGTGTTATGTCGTAAAGTCTTTAACATGGGTTTCCATATTTCAAGCTTAAAACTGTTATGGCGTAACATTTTTCCTTGTTACGCTATAATGGTGACTAGACTTTCCATATCGTAGGGAATAATCAGTTTACGACGTAACTCAATATCCATGTTACGCTGTAGTGATGACGCAGCTACAATATCTTCCATAATAAACTGTTACGGCATAAACCTTTATGCATTTATGCCGTAAAGTAGCCTTTGATGACGTACCTTGCTTGAAATAGGTTACGGCATAACCTTGTGAGGTGCTTACGCTGTAAAGTCTTGAAAGAATCCGTGTTTCTTCATTATTTTTGTCCATTTCCCATGTTTCTTGTCATTTATGATCATTTTACCTGAAAACTACAAAATAACAGAAAAAATATAGAATTTAAGTATTTACGGAACATTTGCAAGTAATTTAGGGGTAAAATGACACTAAAAAGTATCAAATATTTGATGTTATCAAATATCCCCCCACTTGACTTCTGCTTACCCTCAAGTAGACCTGTAAAATAATTTATAAAAATATCTCTCGGATATAACTCTAAGAAATGAATCCATAAAATACTTATGCTAGAAAACATCAAAGCCGAACACCTCACGAAAAAAGGATCAAAAATTCAATCAACTCTCGATTAGTCTAAGTGTTTCATTTTCAGGATGATCGCTCAATTACTCAGTCATAGCATGTATTCTATCATAAGCTTTGAAAGTACGCAAATTTACATAAGTTATAATTAGGGTCTAAACAATTCTTAAAGGTAACATGGGTAACAAGGTTAATTGGGCAAGTTACGATAGACATGTGATACATATTTAATGGGTGTTAGGACAAAAACACAAAACAGGAAGTTATATAAAAACCTAAGGTATCCATTACCAGCCATTATCCATTCATAGTCCAAGTCTTCAAGTGCAAAAAACTTGATCATATCTTCATAATGGGTTAGCTAATAATGAGATCTTGCAAAGCATGCTAACCCATTCTTCACAATATTAGACGGCTTATAGTTGTACCATCCTCAAAATCACTAGGTGGCTTATAATTACAACACCTCATTACTCAGGGGTTATAATACTAAGTGGCTTATTGTTGCACTACTTTTTCTTTAATTTTTTTTACAATACTCCTGTACATTTCATATAACATATCCCCCCACTCGAGATAAATAGTATCGAAAGTGATAATACCGAGGGGTCTTCTTATGATCAAAATAATATGTCATCATCAAAAGTGTCAATCTTCAAACCCATCTCCTTGAACCATGAACTTAGGCAGCCAAAAATTCCAACACAATGATAAATATAAACTACACGGTTGGCTAAAGTGAAATGGTGAAATGATACATATAACATGGGGTAAACATATGTTTCATCTAAGTCAACTGGAATAGTCTATTTAGAGATTGTTCTATCTGGAACACTCTCCTTTCGGTCGTCCCAGAATATTAAATGTAACCAAGAAAGGATAGGCTCAACAAGGGTGATCTAGGGGATATTATGCACTTAATAATGAGTGCAGCAAGGGTTTTATCAAGGGAGGTCAACAAGTCAGTATGACAAGTCGCTTACACACACACATATGCTATTTGGGTGAATTCCTAAATGTTTCCTTCTCGAACTATCTATTCCTGCTTATCGATTAGGTCTCGAAATGATGTACAAGCCAAGTTCTAAAGTCTACAATACTACCGGCACACTTAATATTTTGGTGGATTTATGTATAATATGATGAAAATGGATCATTAGGCTTAAACTTCACCAAGTAATAATGTAGGATAATGTGCATTCGGTAAAGATTGATTCTAGTTTATTTAAGAAAAACATGTCAAAAACTTTTAAAATTGGCACAATTTTCAAACAAAACTAGAAAATCAAAGGCAAAAATAAGTCAAGTGATATATTTACTCCCATCCCCTACTTATTTTGTGCAATGTCCCTAATGTACACTATGTAAGTGAAATAAAAAAGAAAAGAGTAGAATTAGGACAAGAAACTCCTTAAGCATTACTTCTGAGCATATGGAATGTAATAACCTGGCGGAGAACATCAGAAAAATCTCCGTTTTCAAGCAAGCTCTTAATCCCCTGTGATCACAAAAACAAACTAAAGCATAAAATTGTTCAAAGAGAACTATACAGGAAATACAAACCTAACTCACTTTCGTAGGAATCACGGTTGCATTTAGCATATGCAACAAGCCTTTTAAACCACTTGGTGGCCCACCTAGATGAGTGAAGTCTCATGAGGGTTTCCAGAGAACATACCCACAAAGTCCATTTAATTATACAAGGTTTAGAAATGTTTAAAACTAAATTTTGAGGTTTTCAGAAAGTGGTTACAGCATAACCCCGGTGGTTACGCCGTAATCATGTGGTTATAAAAGTTTTGTTATTAAGACATTACGGCATAACCATGAGAGGGTTTACTAAGTAAGTGAAAGGGTTACGACATAAACAGAGATGTTACACCGCAACTTCTGCAATTTTAGCAAAGTTACCACATAATTACCGTCGAATCGGTCTTGATATATGCCTCCTAGCTGCTGGAACCTGCTTAAATAAAGTGAAAAACATACCCAACCAACCAAAATACAGAAAAAGAAATGAAATTTAAAGACCGGTTGTCTCTCGATGAGAACGTTTGTTTATTAACGAGTCTTTAAGTTAAACTCAAGCCCATTCTACGTTTTGTTATAGGAAACTTTCTCCAATTCCTTTCGGATCATTGCCTTAAACCTTGATTCGTTCTTTCTCCCAAGAGGTAATACATAATCTAAATCTTTTGAGACACAGACAAAACTTTGTCCGCTTTTAAATGAGTATCTTTTTACTTTGAAGGTCTCAACTTGTACCTCAGGTGGATTATATTCTTCGATTTTGATTCCCATGTCATTGCGTTCATCTTCCTCAAATCCATGATCATGCCATTCATAAGTACTCTCATTATGAACCTTATTACAATACTCCCATATGTCATCGAGAATATGTCCTTTCTTTCCATTTCTATGTTTATATTCATCTGTTAATTTATCTATTTCGAGGTCGAATGCCCATTTGTGATCATCAAAACTCCTAGAGCATAGATCTTCCATAATTCCCGAGCCGTCTTAGAAGCATTCAATTAACCATAACTTGAGTAAAGCCTTTTTCACAGGTTCACTTATGTCGGTATGTCCAACTCTAATTACTATCCACTCCCTAAAGGTATAATCTCTTGGACTAGGTCCATTAGATTCTTGATAGGAGGTTCCTGGTGTTGGACTAACGTCGCACCATTAGGCATATCTATCATCCCAAACTAAGGTATCATTTTGGCCCTCCCTATATTTTGCTAGAAGGCAGTCAAGAAAGGACAACCACATGCCTTTTATATTTTCCTTTCATCATCGTAGTTGCGATACCAAAACCTTAAATTCTCGGTTCCCCGTAGATCTCTACCCCCCATCACACCTGTTTTTGGTGGTGTCACAAGTTGGCCACATTTTAGTTTTTTCGTTAATATTTTGTTTTATAGGTTTACAAAAATGGGCCGTAGGCATATTTTGATCTAGCTTTAGTACTTTCTTACTGATTTGGTCGTGCAGACTGTTATCAGGCGATCTATCACGTGAGTTTTTAGGCCTTTCACTATCTAAAGAGTGATTGTCGCTATGTGCAGGGGAATTAGGTCTATAATCCCAATTAGATTTTATCATGAAAATTCACTCGGCAGGGTTTGTAGAATTATGGTCCATTTTTTCCATATCATAACTAACCCTATCTCTATTAATTTCTAAAGAAATTTTCTTAGCAAAAACATTGATTTCCACGTGAATGGTGGCTAAGAAAGGTCTTCCTAGAATTATTGTATCATTAGGGGTGTTGTCGATGATTACAAAATCAGAAGGAAAAAGGAGCTTATCAATTCTAACTAGAATGTTTTCGACTATTCCTAAGGGTGCCTTCTTAATCATATTATCCATTTAAACAAGCATGTTGGTGTTCTTAAGGTTGGCTAACTTTAAGTGTCTAAATACACTTCTAGGTATTACATTTATACTAGCTCCTAAGTCGGCCATAGCATAAAAGTAAAAATTACCAATGATGCAAGGAAGTGTGAAGCTTCATGTATTTAATTCATTCGGAGGTAATTGGCACTAAAGGATCTTGATAGTCTTTTCTTCTAGAGTTCCCTGAAAGTTAGAATCAGATAGAAAGGATATTCCATGGAGATTTTTAAGCATATTGGAGGATCTAGTTGATGTCCCAAGATCAGCATTAACCATTTTACATTCCCCAGTAGATGAGCTAAGAGCTTCATAAGGAGGCCTAGAATGGAGCTCCTTGGTTAATTGCTCGATTTGGGTTTCTAGGTTTTTGAGAGAAGCGCTTTAGTTCCTGGTGTTAATGTCGGCATTTTCTTAGAGCTTCTTAATCCACTCTTCCATTTCTGCGCTTCATCGTGCAGATTCCTCCTGATGCTTAATCATGAGCTCCTCTAAGCTTGGTCTCTTCTCACCATAAGGTGGGCGGTTATCTGTACGAGTGTAGTACCCCGGTGGACCTACACAAAACTTGGCTCCATTATTTTCGTTGAAAGGAGCGGGGCGCTCAAATTCCTTATACTTGACCTCTTCTACCTAATTTACTTCCTCGTTGAGAGGACAATCTTTATCTAGGTGAGGGCCTTCGCAAATTTGACACCCTACCTGGATTGCATGAATGTTTTCTTTCAAATTCTTCATGCCGCGTCCCATGTTGTCTAATTTGCTTACTATCGCAGCAAGCCCATCACTGTTACTAATGCTTCCTATACTCTTGCTTGATGTCCTGTCGTGCCACTTTTGAGAGTGGTCAGCCATGGTCTATATTGCTGTCAGAGCTTGGGTTGGTGTCATCCTAGGAATTGGTCCATGCGAATCTAGTAGTTGATGGTTCATAGTGCTCATCCCTTTGTAAAAGATGTTTACCTTTTAGTGGTTGTTGATATCATGAGTTGGGCACTTGTACAGCAAGCCATTATACCGCTCCCAATCCTGGTATAATAATTTGTCACCTTCCTGCTTGAAGTTGTGGATATCTTCAAGCTGTTTTGCGATCTTGGATGGTGGACAGTACCTTTAAATTTAGGTCTTCTTTAGGAGGTCCCAGGTGTTGATGGTTCCTGGGGTGAGTCTGTCCACCCATCTCTTTGCGGCTCCAGTAAGAGTGAATGGGAAGACACTCAGCATAACAGCATCCCTCGTAACTTCGGGAATATTGAATCGACTTACGATGTTGAGGACTCGATCAATATGATCGTGGGCATCCTCGTTCTTGTTCCTCGAGAAGGTGTCTTCCCTCCATTCTCGCATGAATTGACTCTTGATTTTGAAGCTAACATTGCCTTTGATTTCTGGTTTAACCACACCCGATGCGTGGTTTCATCTTGACAAAGCCAGATATTGTTCCATGGTGATAGTATTGATGTCTACCCCCGCCATAGTTCCTGCAAAATTTAAAAGTTTAGAAAGAAAGAATTGAAATAATTACAAGAAATCAAATTAATACTAATTTTTATCTCCCCGGCAGCGGCGCCAAAAACTTGACGTGTATTTATATTTAAAATATTTTTATATAAAGTTTTAAATTTATAAAGCTCGATTCACCGCACAGACGCACTAACGGGCAGAGTACCCGGTCGCGTGTAGTGTAGAAATGGTAAATCCGAGGTCATCCCAAGAGTTAAGTGTAAATTAGTTCTAATTTGAATGTCACGTTTAAACTGGTTTTGAAATCGTTTTTGAAATAATTGACAGAAAGGTAAAATGCTAAAATTAAATTATAAAAGAAGTATCAGGGAGAAAGACGTGCTAGCCTAGTCATTTCATTACTACCATTATAACTACGTTTTCCTATGTAGTTTTTAAAGTCGATAGACCTGAATATATATCTTTAGTCTGCCCTATATTTCCTGCGATCCCAAATCCCCCAAATTCTCGAAGGTAGGGCAACTAAGGTTACAGTGATTAATCCCAACTATACCCAGAACTAGTCTAATAACCTAAACAGATTATTAACCCTCTCTAAAAGAGTTCCTTTGCTTTTTAAATATATTAGGTGAGAGAGGCGGTAACGGGGTTAGTTCCTACACTAGGGATAGGGTTCCAAACCTACCCCAGTACCCTGCTAATCCTATGTTCAATTTGATAGTCTAATAACAGGACTAACGTTATCTAAGCCACCCGCAGTATTACCAAAACCCAGGGTTACACGATAGTCAAAGGTATATCTAACGAAACCCTAATCTAACAGGAAACAAACATTATAACAGTAATAAATTCATGACTACGCCAGCACTTAGGGTGCTTAGCCGCTCATAGCAAAGACACATCAAGAATTAAATGAAGTAATTTTGATAGAAAAACTCATAATCATTACAATATTTGTTTTTGAACTCTAAAAGACTAAAATACAAGTAATCTAATCTCCCTTGGACTTCGGACGGATTTATTCTACTCTTGGAAGCCTTGTTTGCCCCTTAGAGTTGTTGTGTAATGACTGATGATGAAGTGTCTGAATGAGGACTTTATTTGTAGCCTTCGAAATCTTTACGGCGTAACCATAAAGGGTGTTACGCCGTAAAGTCTTTAACACGGGTTTCCATATTCCAAGCTTAAAATTGTTATGGCGAAACCTTTTTCCATGTTACGCTGTAATGGTGACTAGACTTTCCATATCGTAGGCAATAATACGTTTACGGCGTAACTCAATATCCACGTTACGCCGTAATGATGACTGAGCTGCAATATCTTCCATAATAAACTTTATGCATTTACGCCGTAAAGTAGCCTTTGAAGACGCGCCTTGCTTGAAATAGGTTATAGTGTAACCTTGCGAGGTGCAAAGTCTTGAAATAATCCGTGTTTCTTCGTTATTTTCGTCCATTTCCCATGTTTGTTGTCATTTACAAAATAACATAAAATATATAGAATTCAAGTATTTACAGAACATTTGCAAGTAATTTAGTGGGTAAAATGACAGTAAAAAGTATCAAATAGATGTTATCAATGTGGACCTCCGTTGACCAAATATTGTCCCAAAGATCAAGAACTTGAAGTTACACGAGTAGTTGGTGAAAGTAAGTATGATGGCGAAACCACGGATGAACTTAAGAGTTGGTTTTATATTGGAGGGGCAGCTGGTGTTGTTACTGGATTTTGGATAGTAGTTAGCGCTTTACTTCTTCACGAGTCGCCTCTCCATTCGTAATACTCATCCCACTATTTAACTGCTTATTTAATATAGACAAAGGCCCTGCATGTCGAGTTTGTGAATTTCATCTTTGAGAAGCAATTGTACCTTCATTTTAAACTATAGACGTTTAAGATTTATAAGTAACTTCTACAAGGAAATAACATACTTGGGATACTCCAACCCTTATCAGACCTTCCAATTAAATGAATAAGACGATCTGTCCGACGTGGCACAAATTCTGATAGACTTTTTAGTCAAAGTTCGAAGAAGTTTTCTCGGGCGACGTGTCGCCCGGGATAAGTTGGTATAAAACTGTTCATGACCGGCCATGAGATTTGGCGTGGGAGGACTGGGAATACGCCGTACACTTGGAATGGTAGTATTAGTGAAGACTTGATGGTTGTTAAAGATAATAAGAGGGTGATGTATAAGAGTTGAAGATCTAATGAAAGACGATGCAGTTGCTAAAGATAAATTCATAACATAAGTTTAACACAACGTGAGTATTTATATATAGTTTCCAATGATCGATTACACTTCAAGTATTGTTTACTTGCTAGTTTTAGTCCTTTTATTTTATGGTTTTCTAAAAGAATTATGGCTTACGTAGCTAGGTTGGTGACTTTGATTTATGAACACACAAGAGGTGCAAAGGAAAATGTGTTTGAAAATTCCTAAAACGACATTAATGGATGCAGAGACATGTTTCGTACTTTGCACGTGATCCTCATTAGTAAATATCTCCATTATCACACATTACAATTTTGTGGTCTGTGTAAAGTTTTATAAAAATATTGCAATATTAACAAGACAATCAGATTAATTCAGCTAACCTCCCCTTTATTCTTTTAATCACAACATCAAACAATCACTTCAAATGTGATAATTGGTTTTGAGTTTAATACAAAATACAACTGAAACACTTACAAGATTAACCTAACTAATAACAAACTCTTGAGAGAGATGAACAATAGAAACAACTGAATAACAAACTTTTTGTTAAAGAAGTATATATAGCTGCTTTTCCTCAATTATCAACTCGTGGCAAGAATAGTCCCTGTAAAATAAGACACAGAGAAAACACAGCTATATCATATAAAATAGTGAAACTTCACTTTACCTGAATTACCTGGAGACCCCTGAAGTATTTATCCAGGTTTAAGCTTACTAAATACAATATTTTTCAATAGTCTCGAATGTTTCTTTTGATTGTACTGTTTGTTAAAAAAAACATAGATGGTGCATGTCATGAAGGGGTCTAGGTCCTAGGTCCTAGTAGTACTATGATGTGCCTCATTTAGTTAACAACTTTATGCATCCTTTCAGTGTTATATTGGCTCTAAACTTGTTTTTTTGCTTTGAACTAAATGAACGAGCTGAGTGCTCGATATTGCATTCATATATTACTGCTTTATAACATTCATTTTTTACTGACGTAATTCAGTGATAAATAACTAGGTATATAATTTGGATTGAAAAATTATATTATGGTCATAAACATGGAGTGGGTAATTCAAGTTAAACTCCTGGTTTTGCTCAAGTATCTTATGTTAGTTTATGGACATAAATTAGTGGATGTGTGTTAGGATCGAACTCGAGATCACGGGATTGCACACTTTACGTATGAAGAGTAAATGTTTAATAATTATTTATAAAAAGGTTATATTTAATTATTAAATACACAAAACATATAACGACCGTTAGTATTTAACGGATAATGACTAACGACAGTTAACTAATTAAAGGAAAGGACTATAGATGGAATTAAAGAGATCAAAGATGGTACTAGAATCCCTTAAGGATAGCACCGATCGGCTATAGGATTAGGGTATCCTAATCCTTGTCTAACTTGCTCTCTAAGTTTTCCACACTATAAATAAAGGGCCTAGGGTCATTGTATTCTCATCTCTTGTACACATACAATTCCCAAAGTCTTTTCTCCCTTCTTTTTTGTCAAAACCGATCGGCAAACCATTCTAGTGGGTTGATCGAATTTTTTGAGTATCAAGAAAAATTGTTTTGTGTTTATTACTAGCAAATTGTTTACTTGGTATTAGTACGTGTGTACAAGAACGTGATTCAATCACACTATTGATTGTATCTTGGATTGAATTACAAAACGGTAAGGGGTAATTCCATTAATCCACATAAACCCTAATTAGGGTTAGATCAAGAACAAAGAAAGCAAGAACGATTCTTGTGCTCAAGAATCCAAAGGTATGTAACCCGACCCGGTTAATTATATGCATGTTAATTATATGATTTGTTATCGCTTCCGCTATTACGTGCTTTGATGTTTGATTTAGATTATAAATTGTTATGCATGCTGAAAAACAACAGTGGTATCAGAGCCGTTTTAACATGTTAATAATTACCGAAACCTAAAATCTATAACAATTAGTGTATTGTTGTTAATTACATGTGTTTAGGGTTTATAAAAATTAGGGTTTTTTTTACCCTAAATCAACCAAGTTGGTCGATTTCTTGTTAATGAAATTTTTTTTGAAACCCTAGATTACATGTTAGATTTAAAAAGGTTTATTGCATGATTAATTGTTATGTCATGTTTATGGTTACGATCCTTGACGTCCATTAATTAATTGTTAAGTGATTTTGTGGATCCATGACAAACATGCTTGTTTTTCATGGATCATATGGAAATATGTAGTAATTGTTACGTGTATTGTTTAATGTTGCCATTAATTTTAGTACGACAAATCTTGAATTGGGGAAGACCTCAATATTAATAATAAATTAAGTTTGTGCTATGTGGTATATTTTAATTATGGCTTACGCAATCGTTAACTCGATGCATGTGGGTCATTTTTTTTGAAAAAGTGAGAGCCATGATTAAATATATGCATAATAAAACCTAGATTTTATTATTAGGGTTTATCGTATAAAAAGAATGCATGTGGCTACATGTTTTTTTAATTAACGCATATAATTTGTTATTATGTGTTTACCGCTTTAGTCGTTTTTTTTAAATTACTTGTTTTTTGGTTTATATAATTGATGTGAATTGTTGTAAACAAAAAGGGTAATTTTTGAATAGAAAAATAATATGGACTAAATCTATATAAAAATTATGAATTGTTTTGAAGAGTTAATTTTCGTACTAAATAGTTAGAAAGGCTTGATAAGTGCTTAATTACACATATCTTTTACCTCTGAAAACGAGCTTAAATGACAAAAAACAGACAAAATTACGCTGAAAGGAAAACAGATCATTAAAGTTGATGAGGTGTCATTTTATATACTTTTTCGGGGTCGTTTAACCCCCTAAATCGTGCATTTATGCCCAAAAGAGGTACTTAATCATTTCTTTTCAGGTATTTCTTATTTGGAAGACATTTGGAAGAATTACATGTGACTTGGGCTCATTTGGAGAAGAAACGGACAAGACTACAGACCTACACCAACATTGCTCAAGAATTTCTCTACAGTGGCTAGAGACGGCGTCATAGATACAACTTGACGCCGTCACCACGAAGATCAAGACGGCGTCATAAGATTCCACAACAACGTAAGAGCATACGACACAACCCATTATCTAGAATATTCTCTTTCATGACGGCGTCACGATTAAAATGCGACGCCGTCACAGCGTTTTTCCTATACATACAAACCCGAATTTAGGGTTTTGAGGTGTGTAACTTTAGAATAAAAAGAGGGTACGAACCCTAGTTCGTTTAGCAGCTGTTAAGGATGAATTTAGGGCCTAAAAACCCTATTGTACTTCCTCCAACTCATTTTTACTCAAGTAAGGTTTATTTAATCATTCAATATGTCTATGTATTGTTTGATCTATCTATGCTCTTACTTTATCTTTAATATGATTGGCTAAACCTTCTATTGTGTTTATTTATGATTGTATGAAACCTAGAATGTTGATCTTAGTGGTGTTGCTTCTTGTGATGGATGTGCATGTTAGGCTTTAGAAAACCAGCTTTTGTCTGTATCGCTGTTGATATGTCTAGGGAAACATGATTGTGTAGAAAGGATACCATCGGGTAACAGTCTTCATACTACCTTGCCCCATAATATGGTTGATCCACTTTTAATATATTTCACATGCACTTAGTGTACTCCTAGGGGCCATGTAATAGTCTTCATACTACCTTACGTGTGCGTTGCTCTAGCGGAATACTAAGTAGACGACGGGTTCATGTAATTCATTCATGACTTAGGAAATAGTTACACATATCATCACAAGGGTGACAAGTCAACAACACTAAGAGAAGTAATCTAGGGAGTAATACATGATTAAATAAACACAGTCTTTTATCTTATTGTTATCACCAATAGTTTAGATTTATATTTAGTTAATAGTTAAAACCAAACCTCCCTCTCCAATATATGATTTTACCTGCTTTCCATAAAATACAAAAATACAAAAATAATCTTCCCTCAACCCTTAGAATTCTGTTAGACCATGATCAAGCCTTCCCAACCTCTAAATAGCTATAGCTCGCCGCTTTGCAAGAGAACAAAGCTTAACTAAAATTTACTTAGGGACAATCCCCCATAAAACTCTTCCACATAGTGCGATTAGTGTGTGAGACCGCGATCCACAAACTGACGCATAGGACGTAGCCTTCCTAGCCGCGTGCAGCCTACCTGCTGAAGACCTATTCCCCGAGTGAACGATAACAACCCCCGAGTCTTGCCTATACTACTACTACAACAATTAGGTGCTCTGCCTAGGGAGTTGTAAAACTTCTTGTAGAAGTCCTATGACGACCGCATCAAGTTTTTGGCGCCATTGCCGGAGAATAGTTAGGTTTTGATCATAGTTTAACTTAGTTCTACAAGCTTGAATCTTTTCAAGTAAGATTTAATTCTCGCATATTAGCTTTCTTGTAGTCTATCTTTTCTTTGTGTTATCTGTTTTGTAACTCATTCTTGTCAACCACTCTAGGAGATTACTCCAAACCATGCCACAAGGGCTAAAGGAATACCATCGAGCTCCTTGAAGGGAACAACATGGTACCTCTTCGATCCAACACTATCTGGTTGGTACAAAACGGATGCTCATTCCACGGGATGCGGTATTCACATTTTGTAATACGCTACAGGGATTTAGAGTGAAAAGGAAGCTATCCTATGGAGAGCAATATCTGCATGTGGGAAATGGAGCACAAGCAGCTGTTGAAGCCATAGGAGTGTTTAATTTAGTTTTACCATCTGGTTTAGTACTGTCATTAAACAATTGTCATTATGCACCTTCTATTGTTAGAGGTGTTGTTTCCTTTTCTTGTTTGTTGGATCTTGGATTTGTTCACACTGTTACTAGTAATGGAATTTCTGTTTCTTTAAATGGTATTTTCTATTTTAGTGCAATATCTGTGAATGGTGTGTTTGAAATTGACATGAATGATAATGTTTCCAAGTATAATAATAATTCTATTTTTAGCATAAATAAGAAGAGAAAGTTGGACTTGAATTCTTCTTATCTTTGGCACTGTAGACTTGCCCATATTGGCAAGACTCGCATGCAAAAGCTTCAACGTGAAGGACTTTTGGAAAGTATCAATGATGGATCATATGATAAATGCGAATCTTGTATTTCTGGGAAGATGACAAAGAAACCTTTTAATAATAACATTGAAAGGGCTACAGATCTACTTGGTTTAATACATACAGATGTGTGTGGACCATTTAGGCATGTGTCAAGGAAAGGTGCTAGCTACTTCTTAACCTTTACTGATGATTTCAGTCGTTATGGTTATGTTTACTTGCTTAAACATAAACATGAGGTATTTGAAACATTTAAGGTATTTAAATCAGAAGTAGAATTGCAACTAGGAAAGAAGATTAAAGCTCTTCGATCCGATAGAGGTGGTGAATATTTAAGCCAAGAGTTTAAAGAATATCTAGGTAAGAATGGAATAGTACAGCATGTTACTTCTCCATATACTCCACAGCAAAATGGTGTATCTGAAAGGAGAAATCGCACATTATTATATATGGTGCGATCTATGTTTAATCTTACAACTCTACCATTATCCTTTTACGATTATGCCTTAGAATCTGCGGTTCGTATTCTAAATATGGTTCCCACAAAGAAGGTTGATAAGACACCATATGAAATATGGCATGGAAAGGCTCTTAATTTGTCTTATTTAAAGGTCTGGGGTTGCGAGGCGTATGTGAAACATGACTCTGCTGATAAACTCTAACAGAGATTTGTTAAGTGTATCTTTGTAGGATACCCTAAGGAAACTATGGGTTACCACTTTTATTTTCCACCTGAAAACAAAGTAATTGTTGCTAGGTATGGAGATTTTTTTGAAAGAGATCTCATATCTCAAGAATTCAATGGGAGAAATTATGATCTGGAAGATGATCATATGGATACATTACCTTCTGAAAACACTAGCGAAATTCCAGTAGAACCTGAAAGTCTGGGTCCTCCACCGGAATTAATTCATGTCCGTAGGTCTGAAAGGACTACACGTGCACCCAACCATCTATGTCTAAACATGGAGGTTGAAGATGATGTAGTAGGGGATCTTGGAGAACCTGCTAATTATAAAGCTGCCATGCTTGACCCTGATAAGGTAATATGGCAAGGTGCAATGGATGAGGAAATGAACTCCATGAAAGTTAATGAAGTCTGGACTGAAGTAGACCCTCCTCCCAATGCTAAAATAGTAAGGAGTAAGTGGCTATTCAAGAAGAAGACTGACATGGATGGTCAAGTACACACCTATAAAGCTCGTCTGGTAGCTAAAGGCCATACTCAAACCTATGGGATTGACTACGAGGAGACATTTTCTCCTGTAGCAGACATTAGAGCTATTAGGATTCTCATAGCTATAGCAGCGTACTATGATTATGAGATTTGGCAAATGGATGTTAAAACTGCCTTCCTGAATGGTCGCTTAGATGAAGACATCTATATGGAGCAACCTGAAGGGTATGTTAATCCAAGATATCCAAACCGTGTATGCAAACTTCAAAGATCTATTTATGGTTTGAAGCAAGCATCACGTCAATGGAATAAACGATTTGATGAGGAAATCAAGAAGTTTGGATTTACTCAAAATCGTGATGAGCCGTGTGTATATCGCAAAGCTAGTGGGAGTAATGTAGTATTCTTGATCCTATATGTTGATGACATATTAATCATGGGAAACAACATTCCAAGACTTAAGGAAGTTAAGGATTATCTTGGAAAGTGTTTTTCTATGAAGGATTTAGGAGAAGCTGCATACATTCTGGGAATCAAAATCTATAGAGATAGATCTAAGCGGTTAATTGGACTTAGTCAAAGTGCTTACATTGACAAAATATTGAAGAAATTCAATATGCATAACTCTAAGAAAGGTTATTTGCCAATGGAAGTCAAACATGAATTAAGTAATGAGATGTGTGCTTCAACACCTGAAGAGGTGGCTTACATGAAGAAAGTACCTTATGCTTCGGCTGTAGGATCTATTATGTATGCTGTTAGATGCACAAGGCCAGATGTGGCGTTTGCTCAAAACTTGGTCAGTCGATATCAACAGAATCCAGGGAAGCTCCACTGGGTTGCTGTTAAACATATTCTGAAGTATCTGAGGAATACGAGAGATATGTTTTTAGTGTATGGAGGGAAACCAGATACAGAACTTAATGTTACAGGGTTCTGTGATGCGTCCTGGCAATGTGATAAAGATGATACGAAGTCTCAGACGGGTTATGTCTTTGTCGTCAATGGAGGAGCAGTAGACTGGAAGAGCAAGAAGCAGACAACGATTGCGATGTCTGCAACACAAGCTGAATACATGGCTGCTTCAGAAGCTGCAATGGAGGCTGTTTGGATTAGGAAATTTGTTGGAGATCTTGGAGTGATGCCTTCAATAAAAGAGCCTATTAATATGTATTGTGACAATTCTGCTGCAATCATATTCGCCAATGATTCTGGAGTTATGAAAGGCGCCAGACATTTTCTACGGAGATATCACTACGTTCGAGAACAAGTCGAGAGTGGTGAAATCAAAATATTAAAAGTTCACACAGATGATAACTTAGCTGATCCTTTCACTAAGGCTTTACCTAGAGGAAAGGTTACTGATCATGCCAATGGAATTGGACTTCAATTAGCTAGTAGTTTCATGCATACCTGTGATTAGTATTTGGATAAAGGATATTGTAAACATTATTATTTGATGAAATAAAATATTGGTTATGTTTATTTTTGTTATTTAATTTTGTATCCTATTTTGCATGTTTTAAATCCTTGAATAATGAATTATTCTAAATGTCCGTTGTCAATTAATGATATGGGAATATTATTAAATTAAGACAAATCTAAATTGTGGTCGGATATACTTGAAAGTATATTGATGTGATTACATGCCAAATTTAGATGATATTCAATGAATTGAATATAGGACTTATCCCAACTATATGATTGTACTTTATGGATCTTGTCATTAAGTAAATCATAAAATAGTTATCCTCAGACTTGAGATACCAGGAAACTGTCATGGATCTAGTGCATTTCTGTGAAGCAATTTAACGCTACACGTAACTGGTAGTTATACGGATTGTTTTCAGAAGTGTTGCAAAATTCATAAGTTTTGCTTGTAGTCAATAAGGGATTTGTTTCCTTCAAATTCGTTTTGAAGTTTAATACAGCTGGGCCCCTCGTGGGATTGGTAAGATGTATGTGTGGCCACACCCAAGATTTTCTGGAATACGTTCAGAAGATTTGGTAATCTTGCTCAATCAGATAAAACGAGAAACAGAATCAGTTAATTAAGGAATGACTAAGATCCATATCCTTATTAACATTGTATTAGAAACAAAAGGATAATAATAATGATGAATCATTAAAAGGTTTTGTCCAGGAGACCTTACTCGAGTCGTACTAGAGGCATCGGCGTGTAACTAGACGCTAACCGATGTGATCACACTATTAAAATATGTCCAAGTGGGAGCTGTTAGTTTATGGACGATAAATTAATAGTCGTGTGTTAGGATCGAACTCGAGACCATGGGATTGCACACAATACGTAAAGAGTTAACGAATTAATAATTATATTAAATGTAATATATTTATTAAATATACGAAAACGTTTAACGGTCATTAAGTATTTAACGGTAAATGAGTAACGAATAAAAGGAAGGACTAACTTTGTAAAAGGAAGTCGAGAAGGTTCTGAAACACCCCATGAGGGTGGTATTCGGCCGAGTATAGGCAAGAGGGGAAAAGGAAAAGATTTTGTTTCCTTTTCCTAATAGAACTTGACTTGGGCTCTAAGTTTGGTTAGCCTATATAAACAAAGGAATTAAAGGATCAAGAGATATAAGTTTTGTACACACAAAAGATCCCTAAATTTTTCTTTGTTTTCCCTTTTTGATCGATCGGGCAATATCATCCCCAATGGATTCTTGTTCGTTCGACTTTAAACCTAGAAACGTTTTCTTGTTTTCAAACTAGTCTTTTGGTTAACTTGTTTCTAAAAACGTATGTACAAGAACGTGGTTTAATCTCACTATAGATTAAATCTTGGATTGATTAACAAAACTTGGTAAGGGGTTAATCAATAGATCCACATAAACCCTAATTAGAGTTAGATCAAGAACAAAGAAAACAAGAACGATTCTTGTGCTCGCGAGAATCCAAAGGTATGTAACCCAACCCGGTTAATTATATGTGTGTTAATTATATGATTTGTTATCGCTTCCGCTATTACGTGCTTTGATGTTTTATTTAGATTATAATTGTTATGCATGCTAAATTCCAACACATAGTTTTCAAAAAGTAATAACACGTAGTTTTCAAAAGATGATAATTGTTTTAGAGAACAAGTTTAAAAGTTAGCATCGAATTTAAGAAAAACACAGAATATCTTCATGATATCCTTCGCGGCTCCCATCCAGATAATCACATCTTTGGATATGAGATTAAACATGCTAAAATGTCAACAAAATTTGTTGAGTGAATTCATAGGTTTAACAGTAAATAAAACATAGACCACAAGATTTAGTAGTGTAGACAAGAGAAACAAATTCACCAAGACTAAAAAAAATATGTATTATTGCACTAAACTCATGACACCGAAACCTTAACGTCTGCCCTTAAGTATATAGAATGCATGCCAAACATTCTAGAATTTTCAACATGTTAAATGCACCATGATCAACTTGTGACCCAAAAGTAAGGTGGAAATTGTCAGTCCCGATAGATCTACCCACAACATTCGCGCTTACTACACTAGTAATTTAACGGTTCATGATAGGAAAAAGGGACTTAATTGGCATTGAGGTAACTTAGGCAATAATATTCAAGCAACAGTCTAGATAGCATACAATTTTGAAAGTACTTGTGTCCAAAGGTAAAACAAGCATGTAATCTCACCCCGTAGAATTTATAAAACAAGTATATGTAGAAAAAAGGGGGCTATAAACTCACCTTTAAGCAATGCGATAAAATATATCGAGAATAATTGTCGAGATGCCAAGAGAAATCCTAAAAGCAACCTAAAAATAATGTCGCGATTTAGAATATAAAAATATATTACACAACAATTATAAGTAAACTTTATAAAAAAATATTTTCATAAAATATTTAGCATTGCACATCAAGTTTTAAGTTTTTATAAAGTTTAATTGGTAATGAACATATATTGACACATATTATGTAATCTAAATTACAACTAAATCGAGCTAATTGTGTTGGCGATTGTAAACTTTGACTTTATATGTGTTTACTTTACTTATGGTGTCTATCTTTTTACATTTTCAATAAATGAAATTATGTATGACGTGGAGTACAAATGTAGACACATTGACACGTGTATCCTAAGTTTGGTTAACAAAACATGACAATTTTGTAGGATCGTACGATCCCAATTCAATCCTAACCATCTCCGTATCCTGCAAAAACAAAAACGATCTCAGCGGTCGGTCCGGATCATAACCGAATGAAAACCCAATCCATAACTTAGCCAAACACCCCCTTAAAAGGATAACTATCTTTTAAATTATAGATACCAAATCCGACACACTCAATCAACACTTTCCCGTCATTTGAAATCAACAAAGTGACGTGGACAAACAATCCAAGGATCGGTCCAATAAAGATAAGGAAGCCAACTTAGTCCGAAGAATCATTATCCACACTCATAAACCTTCAAATACCCATGAGTCCCCGCATTCTTTCGTAATAATAACAAAGCACCACACAACATTTCTCCCCAACCCCGCCAAAAGTGAATCAATTTCGTAGCATCTTCATCATAAACAGGTTGCAAAACTTCATCATAAGTCTCCTTTGCTAAATCAAGAGAAACTACGTTAATGATAACTCCTAAATAAAGCATCAGATATAAGTATGACCAAGATCACAAAGTTGGAGAACTAAATCAAAAGATTACAAGTGATGAAGTAACTTACAAAAATGACTTGGCAGCATTTATAACTTCACCGATATACACATCAGTTGGAAAAAACTTAAAAATTCGAGCATCAAAAGTCGAAAACATCAAATGATATAGGTAAAGCAGACAAAAAGACCATTTTTGTATAGTAAAAACTCATAAACGAGAATACCTTGGCATTCCTAAGTTCCAATGTACCATCGAAAAGTTCTATAGCCAACTCATGATTCTGCTCAGGCAAATGCGTTTCAGGAATATGTTCTCAAAGAGAGCCTAATTTGGTTCCCTTCATATTCAGTGACTTTATAAGTCCGGTCAGTGCGTCCTCGATCTTTAGAACACCTTCACACCTACACATCTCTAGGGAAAAGAAACATATTACAGCAATTATAAATATCTAAAACCATATGCACCACCTAAGTATCCTTGCAATACCTTCTGAAAGTGTAGTCATGATTTTCTAAAGTCTTCAAAATATCACGTTTCTTCTCAATCAGACTTCAGCTCCAACATTTTAGGGGGGAAACGTTAATAATCTAATCAGTAGTTAAACCGGATATAAGCTATAACCAGTAGTTAAACTGGTAAGCTTATGTGTTTTTAAAAAAATCCCCAATCTAACGGATTATGCTTATTTCCTTCCCGAAAATGATATAAGCCTTTTGACATAAGCTTAACCAGACACCTTCAAAGTACTTAATAGCTTTTCCGGTGTACAATAAGCTATTTAGCACATAAAATAAGCTTACCCAAACACCCCATACATGACAAATGGCCATAAAAGCATACCTTAAACTTGCCACTACCATGTTCACGATTGGTGTTCTACCATTGAAGAGCATTCAAGACGAGCATATGCCTTTTTTGTTTGCAGATCCTTGAACATAAAGTGGATACAAAGACAGTTTTTAATTGTACTAAATATGCAGAAAATTTTAATACATAAAAGTGGTTAATATCAAGTCCATGTTAAAGATAAAATTTACAAACTAATACGTACTTCCTGTGAGGAAAAATTGCGACTACGTCCTGGTATATTTGGAAGTTTCGAAATAGTTCTTGGTTAAAACTTAGAGGTGCCAATATGTTAAGTTGGCAAGATTGGTTACAATCTCCTTTGTAATTTTCTTCTAGCTTCTTGCTAGAAGTTGTGCTTTATATATCCTTTTTCTTTGTGCTGTCAAAAAAAAAATACGTACTTCCTGTGTGACTGTATGAACTCTAGAGAAGAATTTAGTCCTTCGAGATTGCTCTGCAATCGGATAGAATCTGCAATCCAAAGCTTAAGCAGGAAGTAAGGTTCATTAAGGCACCATTCCAAAACGCAGTACATCTTTAACTAAACAAGACAATTTCCCTCACCTTCCAAGTAACCCTTCATAAGATTCTCGACTTCGTTAGAATGTTTAGCATTTTCAGCCTCGACAAATGAGAGCTCCCCTTTCAGATTCTCCAAATATGTATCTGCGTACACAAATTATTATTAGAGTTAATTACAAAGATGGTCCTTGTGGTTGTCCCCAAATTGCAGGTATCGTCCTAAAACTTCGTTAATTACACCAATGGTCCTACTATTCGTCCATTTGTTGCAACGTTGGTCCTTGTACTTTTTCTGACAAAAAAATATCGTTAACTCTAACAATCGTCAGGGGTATTTTCGGCAGTTCACTAAAGTACAATACCCTAAGGACCATATTTGCAACACAACGAATCTATTTCCTTCTCAAAATCCCGCCATTTCACTAACCTCTTCTCGATCATTCTTGTACAACACCTTTCTCTAACATTTTGCCAGTCGCTGGGATATTTGATTAAAGTAAGTGTTTATCTACTTTTTGAATGTATGTTGTTCACTCGTAATGCCCAAATTATTGTTTGCCCTAATTTATGTTTGCCCTAATTTCTTGTTTGTTAGTTAAAAAAATGGAAGACATTGAGTGGGACAAAGTTGAAATTACTGACGAAGTAATGGCGTATGTGATTCCTAAATATGGGAAATGCAATTGGTATGAAGATAATTCATGGTCTGATATCATACTCAAGGATATATATGATACATTCTACATAGACGAAGCAAAGGCAGTCGAAGAAGCCAAACTTGCAAAAAAGAGTGAGGATGTGGCTCTTTCAATCATGAAAGGTATTGTTTTTTGTTACATTATAAACTCTTGCTCTGAAACATGTGTGATATGCCTGAAACATTAAACCTGTGTTATTAGCTCTTGCTCTGAATCATGTGTGATATGCCTGAAACATTAAACCTGTGTTATTAGCTCTTGCTCTGAAACATGTGTTATATGCCTGAACATTAAACCTGTGTTATATGCGTGAAACATGTGTTTTTTGTTACATTACTTAGATACAAAAATGAAAAACTTTGATTGGTGTTGTTTTTTTTTTTTGGGGCATAGAAAAAAAACGACTGTCGAAAATAATGGGCAGGTGATGGCTTAAATTATGGGGAAATACAATTTGTTGGAAGATGATTCATGGGGTGATATCATACTGGATGATATAATTCACAAATTCTACAGAGACGAACTAGAAGAAACAGAGGTTGGAAAAGAAAGTGAGGATATGCCACTTTATTATACATGTAGTTTTCATGCCTGAGATTAGTGTCAATTTGGATTTAACCTGTCTTAAACTATTAACTTGTAGATGATAAGGGGAAGGGAAAAGTGGATGATAACGGGAAGGGAAAAATGGATGATAAAGGGAAGGGAATAATGGATGATGTTCATAGCAGAGTAGATAGGCTTGAGAAGGGAAATTCAAAGGTGATGGTATGTGAGAAGGGGACTAAGAAAGCAAATGTTAATTTGGTTGATGTTCTTGATCTTCAAAACAGAATAAAAAAACTTTCCGATGATTTTAATAGGTTTGTGAAGGCAAAGAAGGCATCCACTTCCAACGCTCTTGATCTTCAAAACAGAATAAAAAAACTTTCTGATGATTTTAATAGGTTTGTGAAGGCCAAGAAGCCAAAAAATGCAACAGAGGCAAAGGTGAAAAAAGTTATGTTTTTTTTCAATTGAGTCAAGCTTTTCTCTTACTGATTGAAGTTGGATACATATTACATACTATAACAATTCTTGAAGAAGTTGATGAAGTATCCAGTGTTGAAGAAGATTCAAGGGATTTAGTTTTTTTTTGTGATGAAGATTTGGTCTTGTTGAGTGATGTTAAATATCCACTGACTAATGATGAGATAAAGATGTTTAAGGAGAAACCCACTAGTTCCACTGCCACAACATCAACAGCTCTCATTGCATCCACTTCCAATGCACAAGGTGTTGCTCCAAGAGGTTACAGGAAAATAGCTATGACAGGATGTGTGCTTAGTTTTAAGAGCTCCCAATGATCATAATGCTCCACCACCTTCAACTACACGAAAGAGGAAAGCATGACCAGATCTTTTGTATGTTGATGATTAGAAACTTTTTAGTTGCTTTAGTATTTGTATGTTGATGTGTAACTATCACATTTGGGTTGTTGACTATGTATTTTGAATGATTATTAGACATATACTTTTGGCCTCTGATAAAGATTGCATAAATTGTTGTTTGGATATGCATTTTGCAAACTGCATTTTGCTTATGTCATCCATTTGCAAATGTAAACTGCATATGCAGCTCGACTATCTAAAGTCAATCTCCATTTATGTTTGGATGCATTTGCAGTTTGACATTAACTTACCTAATGCAGTTTCACTGCATAAATTGTTGTTTGGATATGTTGCAAATTGCATTTTGCTTATGTCATCCATTTGCAAATGCAAACTGCATATGAAGCTTGACTATCTAAAGTCAAACTTAATTTTTGTTTGGATGCATTTGCAGTTTGACATTAACTTGCCTAATGTAGTTTCACTGCATAAATTGTTGTTTGGATATGCATTTTGCTCATGTCATCCATTTGCAAATGCAAACTGCATATGCAGCTTGACTATCTAAATCAAACTCAATTTGCAGGATGCATTTGCAGTTTGACATTAACTTACCATCTAATAAAACATGAAGAAAATAACAAAAGAAGCCTTTCAAGGCATATATACATTACCAAATACAAATAGTTCAGTGCATAGCATCCAAATGTAGTGAAAAAAAGTAAATAGTTAAAAGAGTTATTACAAATCCAACAAAAGACATATCTAGAGAAAGAAACTTAGTAGTTTCTCTTTTTCCCAGAACACGAAGATCCAACTGCTGTATTTGGAGATCTTAACCGGTCACTTTGACTAAACTGTATGGCTGCTCGACCACAACTGCCTCTTCCTAGATGTGTCCTAATGATCAAAGGGCATAACGGGTTTCACCTCTTCCCCTGTTTCCCCTAGAACTTGAAGCAAGTGGTTTACCTCTTCCCCTGTTGCCCTAGAACCTGAAGCATGTGGTATACCTCTTCTGCAGGTGCCCCTAGAACTTGAAAGCAAATTTTCTTCAACTGTTAGTAGATTCGTATCAAGTGGCAAGAGGTCTTCTTCCTCAGTATTACTAGGGACAGGTTTTGGCTCTTCTTCATGACTCTGCTTAAGGAATTGCCATTGAAGATTAAGCCTAGATAGAAACTTGATCAACTCTTCACTAGAATCTTCTGAACATTTGTCATCCTTTGAAGATTTGTCATCCTCTGATTTAACTTCCACTTCTGATTTAACTACCACTTATGCATATAATGTAGTGATGGCACATTAATGATAACCATTAAAAAGCATACTCATAACACATCATACTAATAATAATCAAACAGGCTTAAATGATCTAAACCATTTTTGTTTAAGTTTTGATTATCTTAAGTGGCCCCTAATCCCAAGAGCTTCTAAAAATTCTTGATCCCTATGTTTCAAGATATCACATCTTTTCTGTATTCGGTAAATCTTGCCCGTCCATTCTCTACAATGATAACAAAAAAATTGAAACATGAACGTTTATGCCCCGCCCCTCCACCCACCACCTATGCAATTATCATATTCACAACAACGATGTTAACGATAACCTTTGATAATTGCCTTCCCTTTCCCTTGACATCTACTAAATGGATGCAAAAATCAATATAGTTAAGGCATGGAAAGAAACAGTTACAGTTAAGAGGTTAATAATCAGGAATCTTTATTCTTATGGAAGTTGACAGTTGGCATAGTGCCAAAACTCATACCGGATTGGCCTTTCTAGAAACATTCGCCTTAGACATGCTTTGATTATGGGATGGCTTTCCAAAGTAGATTGAACAGCAAAACTGTAAACAAATCATATAAAAAACAATAATACCTATAATACCATCATTAATCGAGGAAGCAATACTAGTAACATAAAACAGAACACAACGCAAAAAGCACTTGTACTCTAACCATATTGATATTATCTTGGCAATTTGGGTTATGTATGATTTGAGGGTGGCAGGTTTTTTAGAGAAAAGCTTTTTGGTTTTCTGTGTTACTTTATGTTCACACACACATTTGAGGTTTTTAGAGGAAAAGCTTTTGGTTTTCTGTGTTATTTGATCACACACACATTATGAGTGTTTTTGTAAATTCAAAGTGTTGCAAATACGGTCCTTAGGGTATTGTACTTTAGTGAACTGCCGAAAATACCCCTGACGATTGTTAGAGTTAACGATATTTTTTTGTCAGAAAAAATACAAGGACCAACGTTGCAACAAATGGACAAATAGTAGGACTATTGGTTTAATTAACGAAGTTTTAGGATGGTACCTGCAATTTGGGGACAACCACGAGGACCATCTTTGCAATTAACTCTTATTATTATTATCAACTATGTGGTGGCCATAATCCTTATAAAGATTTAAATTGCTTTTATCATCATAATAAATAAAAAACGTCAAAGGAGGTGTTTGTCTTAGCATGAAAAATGAACTTTCTGTTTGGACCGACATTATGCATAGGGGGTCTTTCTCTTAACATTATTGATTAGTTTATGAGTTTATTGAGAATGTCACAAGCTCTTTTTTCCGGCCTTTTAAGCTTATCCTCTTGAGCTTATAATCTTATAAAGTTCATAAGCGCAAATGGATAAGCTCATAAGCCCAAAAAGTTGAACTTATGAGCTTATCAAAATTTCAGTAAGCTCATAAGCCTATCAAATAAGCTAAGACAAACACCCCCTTACTTATAATCCATCTTAGTTCCTAGTAAGCTCACACTTTTTAACAACCAGAGTTGAGATAGTTATAAGCGACAGAAGCTCAGTGCTTCAGTTTATATTACCATCCATAATACGTGCATATTCAACACCAATTCTAACTGAATACTTGCTATGCTATTACAAACCCGGCCAAACTAGGCCAAGCCCGGCTAAACTAGGCCAAACCCGATCAAACTAGGCCAAACCCAGTTGAACTAGGCCAAACTTGTGGTGGTTCCAAGCAACACAAGTTTAGTGTATTTCAATTCACATTCATTGTTCATAATAAGTTTCACATGTCAAGCATATTTTCACACAAAATCCAATCAAACCGTAACTCTTCAACTTTTGTCGAAACCAGTAGTGTAAAACTCAGACTACAAGGCCAGGTAATCAGCTAGTACTTGCAACAAGTTCAGTCAATGAGGCGAGTTGAGCAGAATCGGCTTGGTCAAAATTTAGTCAAAACACAATCAAACTCCGTCAGAACTTGGTTTGAAGTATTTTCAAAACCGTCTTAATATTTATAGGCGACACTATAAAAATCAAAGTGTTGACCTAATAAACCATGTAAATACATATATAATTCAAATTCTTGTATAAAAACAATTCCGATCAATCGTCGCAGTAACGCCTCACCTAACTCCGTTTGCTACTCATAAGTCAAACACAGTTTTAGTGATAATCTGTGCTGGAATTTATCATCTGATCACGACATGTAAAGTATGGATATGTGGACTGATATGGTGGTTTCAAGGGACACAAGTTTAACGCGTTTCAATATATTTGTCTCAATATAAATAGCAATCATGAACACAGTTGATATCCGGCATCATGGTTTTCCAACACACGTTTCATTTCATGGATTCAATCCAAACGTGAGGTGCACGTGGGTTCTTCTCCTCATTTGAACCTAACGACTATTCCCGCCTTTTTTTTACTTTCCTTCTTTATAAATAGCTGAGTTTCCTTCATTTAGAGTGTCTAGAAATTGTTGTTTTCTCTCTTTCTCTCATTGTAATCTGTTGTAACCAATTGTAACAAACTATCCGCCACTGATCAATCCAACTAAGCTTCCGACTCTCATTTCTTAATCTTTGATTGTCCTAGTTAGTTTGGAATCCATTTTCGATCTTAATTGATCCTAGTGGTGCTTATCAGTCGAATACGCGATAGATTTGATATCTTAAAGACGAGGGGTTGCTAAAGAAAACGCGATTGATTTGGTGTTCTCGATGCAACACGCTTTCGCCAAAGAGAAAGATCGAGTACTCGAGGAGAATATGTTTGATTTCAGCATGATGGAGAAGGCCTATTGAGATTCATCACGTCCGAATTTGTTTCCTGAAAGTGACCTGTGGGAGAAAGGAAGAAGAGACGGCGGTTATTTTGATAGAGCGTGAGTTGTGATTTTGAGATAATAGAGAGAGTTTAGGGATATGGTTTATTAGGGATACATATGTTATTAGAGGAGAGTCAAATACCATTATTACCCTTTTAATTAAATTAATAGAGTTAATATTGTATTAAATGAAATTTCCACATGTCACCTATTTATTGGCTTCCTATTCTTCTTATTTTAAGCACTATCCTACATGAACCTCATTAATATCTAATAATATATAGTAATTTATTAATCTAATATATATATATATATATATATATATATATATATATATATATATATATATATATATACTAGTTACATAACCCGCCCAACGGGCGGGTTCGTTTCGAAATTTATTTGGTTTTATTGTTAGTTTAAGTGTGTAAATGTCGGATGTTTAAGACGGTGTGATGGAACTTTATAACTGTTAGACGGATTGCCGTGTTTGTGTAAACATAAAATCTTCATTCCTCTTTTTCTTTTGATTCTTGACAGTGTGACATATAGCTGTCCATAACTAAATGTGTACATATAATGAATCCCTTCTTGGTATCCTTCAGGTACGGGTTAGGAATTCATGTCACCTTGTGCAATTCACCACACCGCTCATCAATAAACTCATGTTTTTTGTGACGTTAGTTTCCGAATCATCAAATAATACTTGCATAAGTATGAGATCCACCCACTTTGGATGCAAACCTTATTTGATACTGTTGTTTTATTAAAAAATTGTAATTTTTTAGACAAAAATTGCGACTAAAGTCCAAGATTAACAATAGGCAACAAAGTATATCAAAATAACAATAGGCAACATGCATAAGTAGAAAGCATCAAGATCATATGAAAGACAACGACAAAAAGGATGCTTATCAATTTATTACATGGCTTGGAAAGTTCAGTCTATTCCGCCAACAAAGATTGTGTGCATTTTTATTTTATATTTACCTTTACATGTAGCTCACATAAAAACAGCGAGCCTTATACATAAAGTATTAGCAAGTCCATTTACCGAGCCTGTTCGACACACCTATTAGGCCACATCTGTTTAAAATGGGGTATCACATTGCAATCACCACTTGTAGCAATTTAAAGTAGAATCACAATAAGCTTGAGCTCTACAGAGATCAAACATAATTTATGACTCTAAACATGCACTAAATCAACCAAAAAACTTGATGCCGACATCAGATTTATTAAATGGTTTAAAACTACAAAATGTATATTCATTTTATTACTTGTAAAGCTCCTTAAATCTCCTACAAGATTCCAACACATTGTCACGGTGGCCAAAGGCGCTGACCCTAACAAACCCTTCGCCAGCACGCCCAAACCCGCTACTGGGCGTGGTCACAACATGGGTCTTCTCAAGAACCTCACTGAAAACGTACCATGAGCTTTGGCCTGTGAAGTGAACCCAGATGTATGGGGTATGTACTCCTCCATATACTTTAAAACCTAGTGAAATAAATGTATCTACTATAATTTATGTATTTTCTTTGAAGAAACCAACCACTTTACACGTAGTTCACATAAAAAAACCGCGAGCCTTATACGTGAAGTATTAGCAAGTCCATTTACCGAGCCCGTTCGACACACCCATTTGGCCACATCTGTTTAAAATGCGTACATTAATTCATGTGCCTTTTTTAGGGAGGGGTATCACATTGCAATGACCACTTGTGCAATTTAAAGTAGAATCACAATAAGCTTGAGCTCAACAGAGATCAAGCATAATTTACGACTCTAATTAAACATGCACTAAATCAACAAAAAAGCTTGATGTCAATTCGACTTTGCGTGAGAATACTAAATGATACAATTACACTCCCTACATGGTTTTGTTGAACATTAAAATGGTCAGCTTTTCTCACTTTTGGATTAAGAGAAAATGAATACTAATTACACAAACTAACATATATGTAGAGGGGTTTGCATCATTAGTTTGCATAACAAAATATTTAAATCAGATGGTAAACCATAGAAATAGAACACAATTACGATCTGAGATAACTATAAAGATCATCACAATAAATGCTACCTTGTAATACCTAGAATCACATATCTTTAATAAGGGAGCAGGGATTCCATCTATCAATGTGTTTTCTAACTTCAAGTCATGATGACATACTTGCTGCAATGATGCAAATGAATACAGAAAAAGCGAACAGTTAATATCTTTATATGCTCTTAGATAGATAATAATAATGGAAACAAAATTTTATCATTATCAAGTGATTTTCTAATACTACCTGTAAAACCACATAAGTCATAATGGCATCATCATCGTTAGACTTCGCTAGAGGAATCCTAAGCCACAATTTCAGAATAATGACAAAGCATAATAATAAATAAAACAATAATGAGAACATTGATGTGTAAATATAACCACAAATATCTGCATATTATTAAGGTTCTGTAGAATTTGAGTAACTGGCATAATTACCACAAGGTTTCCCCTTTGGCGTAGGAAGGAGACATGCCTAAAGATGAACATAGTATAAAAGTTAAGAACTTGACAAGTCTTTGTAGCTTTAGTGGAACCAACATCGATTTGTTTAACTATTTATAATGTAAATGAACTACATGTATAAATTTTATGGAGCTCTCTACCTGTCACATCTTTGTACCTCTAGAAATCAAAATAATCTCATAAGGTTTCTTCTGTTCTACCTTTATAAAACCACAAGTCGCCAAAACTGTAGGTTTCGTAATTTTAGTATTAACTTTCAATTGATTTAGAATCTACAAGTACTAAGAGAGGATTTAGAGTGAAACATACCACAAGTCGACGTGGAAGACGGTCTTTATTTCTGATGACAAAATCCAACATCAGGATTCTGCCAAGAGCAGCAGATGGCTTTTCTGCAACTTTTTAGGTCTTAAATGCACTCGAGTTTTCTAGTAAGGGAGATCCATGTGCGTAACTGCAGAAGCGAGTCATCTTCTATTATTAATCTATGACCAAATCACCCTAAACATACATAGAGTAATAAATAAAATACTCGGTGGCGTTTGGTATTGCATCTTGATTACGATATTATGCCGTATGATAGCATGATTCAGATAATCAGCTATACTAAACCAGCTGTAGGAGATAGTGTTGCATGTGCTTTTGTTATTAAAAGTTGTGAATAATAGAAGTAGTTATTTAAGGATTCACATGAAAATGTGAAGCCTAAAATCAGAAGCATTTCCGTACCAGCTACTCCTAAAATGATTTCCAAAACTGATTATTTGAATGTATAATATCAGAATTAGTTCCACTATACCCCAATGCCAAAACGGTCAGAACCTACTATCTGTGACTTAGAATGCAATAATCAATAAAAAACTATAAAATGCAACGTAGGTAAAATATACTTCATCAGATAAAGGCATCGGCTCAGCTCAAGAGCTTCTAGAAGTTCTGAGCATGTCACTTCACCAACTTCATCTGCTTCAGAAACTGCTGCCTCTCTTGCTTTTTATGCAGCTTCCTTGATCTTTAACCACTCAGGACTACAGTTGTGAATGACTCTAGCCTGCAGAAGTTAAAAATGGCGTAAGAAGTTGAGACGTTTGTAGAGACGGTAATTTATGTAAAAAGAAAGTCTGAAGGTATAATAACTTGTGGACTCCTGACACCAAGCCATTTGGCAAATTCACAGCCAAGCCGCTCTGATTGTGTAGCCATTCTAGAAGATGCTATTTTGATAACTGTTGCTGCTTCCTTGGGGAGAAATTCGCCACTTTCCTTATGGTTGAATAGTGCAAAAAACACAACCCCCTGAATTCACAGTCACTTGTATAAAGTGTACTTAAATGTGGTTATCATGTCAAATTCTAATGATAAATATATTATACTAAATATCACTGTAAGAAAATACCTGGCTAGCGATGACATACTATGATGTAGAATGCACCATTAGCAAAGAATATCAAACCAACCCTGCATAAAACTATCAGTTACAAAAATATCCCAGGTTTGCACCATAAGCAATCATCAGATACCTGCATACAATTGTTTGCTATATGTCCAGGTTAACAATTAGATATTTTACTTGGCACATGGTTATATAATAACAGATGATTTAGTACCTGAAGACATGACTGAATCCAGTGGGAGAAGACATTTGTAACACTACTAAATTGTGTTAGACTGCATTGGACACCATGGGATTCGACAGTGTAATTGACATTTTTTACACCCTGAGTATCCACAACCTCACCGCCCCCTTTATGAATCCAATCAAGAACTTCATGTCTCTGGAGAATAAGCCGGATATATAGCAAACTTTGATACATTACAATAAATCCATACAAAAACTAAAAATCTGCATACCTTTGGAACTGATTATTTGGCAATGTTGGTTGAATACTTGTGGGTTTCCCTTGTTTCAGACCAGACATGGTACTTACAGATCCCTTATTAGAAGATGTGGTATCTACAATCAGAAAATGCAATCAGTGAACAAAGAAAGACACAATGAGACATTGTATTTTGATTTGGTCAGATAATGTGACACTTCCTTAGTTATAATGATGAAACTATGACAGGACTAAACATGTTAGTTCAGTATGTTCACAAATTTTAGTTACATCAAAACACAATAGATATTATTAGATAAATACAACACCTTTTGGAAGGAGAAAATCATAAGCAACATGCCGGTGGTGTACAGGAAGTTCTTTCTTTTGACGTTCACAATCCTCAAGCCATACGGTTCTTACCACATTGATCACGCCCATAGCAGAGAGGCTCCTTACTTCTTTCTTTTCACTGCATTAACTACAGGAAATGAGTGGCTCTGGACCTCAAAAAAGATGAAGTTTATAGAAAAAGCGCCCACTTAGGCAATCTTCCATTGATCCTATTATACTTAAAATCTAAAATTTAGATTGCTAAGAGCATAAATCTGACTCTTCCGTATGAGTAGCTGCAAAAAAACTTTAAATATGTCATGGGTTCTAATTTCAGTTATGATAAGCACAAACATAATTAGTTCTACTTTTCTATTTCCTTCTTTTTCTTAAACCTCACGTACCTTGATAAGCCTTTGCCCGGATCAAGTGAATATTGCAATTTAAACCAAAAACTTCTCCAATAACACTATGGCTGGTACATACAAATAAAGAACGACATACACATACCTCCTAAACACGTAACGTACAGTATCGATCATCGATATGCTCTACTATTTTATCCAGGGAAAAACCATAGAATTGTTAGTTGATAACATCAAACAGATTATACAATGAAAGTAACCTTACCTTAATCGCGTAGTCAGGATTAACTGACAAATTAACATGCTAACAAACATAAATTAAAATATTTGTAATTCGTTGTTTACCTTGATTCCGGCATAAAAGAACATCCATCCATCCTAGTGTGTAAGCGGATATAAATACCAACATTTAGATTTACGTGAACAATATCTATAAAAGTTATTGATGTTTATTACCTTGTAGTCTTGCGAACCTGCTGCTCGCTTGGATGATGTAACTTGACCCATCTTTCATCATTTGGTACGTGCTGGGTATATTCATGAATGTTTACAACCGGCCTTAGGAAATTTGTAAACAATCACATCAGATTTTAACATACATAAAATAGATTCTACCTCATGGAGCGGGGGTGTATGGAGGTCAAGAGTGTGCGATATCAGTGTTTATCAACCTTGTAGCAAAAAAAAGGTATATTAAACAAATGATCATTCCCAAAAAGGTTTATGAGGATTTCCAGTTAAAGAAGAATCTTACACGGAATGTTTTGGTATAGTGTTCATAATGCTAAAAAAGATTACAATTTATAACTAAAAAAACTTATAACAGATAGGAAGAATCTTACATTGCCGTTCAACCTATTCGTTTCGTAACCCTTAGAGATCAAGAAGACCCAATTTTTCATCATAATATCAAGGGATCTGCATATGTTAAAAATACAAAAAATACAAAAAAATTATAATCATAAAAATTATGATGAACAATAATGAATAGGTTTAGATGATACGTGATATTAGAGTTTAGATGATACTGATATTAGAGTTTAGTCATGAATTTGAATTAACTTTAAA
Source organism: Tanacetum coccineum (assembly GCA_026074375.1). Classification (NCBI taxonomy): domain Eukaryota; kingdom Viridiplantae; phylum Streptophyta; class Magnoliopsida; order Asterales; family Asteraceae; genus Tanacetum; species Tanacetum coccineum. The sequence continues at coordinate 97,449 of BQNB010000548.1, read as the reverse complement.
ACTAATGGATATATATCTTGATATATTTTCAAAAATTAAAAGATATCTTTTTGAAAATCAAAACCATATAATATATGAAGTAAATTTAGAAGTTATAATATATTAATAATGTTTTGCAAAGTAAAACACAAATTACCTCTTGGCTTAGTTGGTTAACATGATTGGATATTAACTATAGGTCACAAGTTCAAACCTTGCTATTGCCAATATTTTTAGAAAAAATTCGAAATTTAACGCAAAAATAAGTAAAAATACAAAAATTCAAAATTAAAGGCAAAAAAAATTATAAATTCGAAAATTATTTAAAATTAGTGTCTTGTATGTGCCATGTCATCGTTATTTGCGCCATGTCATCGTTGAGGTGGCGTTGAGTCACTATTTCATATTAATCCAGTCATAGTTAGCCCCGTATATAAGTTATATATATATATATATATATATATATAGATATAATATAGTGAAATTCGGATTATTCGGGTCAACCCAAGAACCGAACCGAATTTAAATTCGGTGTTCGGTTCGGTTCGGTTGAATTCTAGTTTGGTTTACTTTTCGAGTTGACCTAAAAATAATTAACCAAATTAACCAAACAACCTGATAACCAAACCGATCAACACCCCCTATGTAAAAATTACATTTTGCTAAACTCAAAATTTTGGCTCACTATTTTTTATTCTTATGAAATTCGGACCATGTCCAAAATTTGAGATAACCTATAATCCTAAACCTAAACCTAGATATAAAAGTATCACCACTTTCACAATTTAAGCTAAATGCAGCCACCACTCACGTCTACAACCAAAATCATAAAATTAGCAACATCCCTTATGCTTTCTTTCTCTCCTAAACAGATTTACACGAACATGCAATCTCACCCTCCCCTTTTTTAAACCCACAATTTATTCTAAACCAAATGCTTTGGAAAACCAACAACGTAAACCACTAATCATTCTTAACAGGTTCTTGTAGTGGTTTAGACGAGATTTTTATTTATTTTGAAGCAAAGATCGATGATGGGTTAACTCAAATCTATAAAGATTTTTTGTGAGATCTTTGTTTTCTAGGTTATGTTATATTTTTTTTTCTCTGTTATCTATTTACAAAATATGGTGTACAAAAAAACACGGTCTTAAACTTTAGAGGTGGTTGAAGATTTTGCAGTCAGAGCCGGTAATACCTAATGTAACACCCCCAAATAGTGTCGCAGCGGAATAATGTGTCCGGGAGCATTACTTCATAGATCAATAGCACAAGATACGAGAAAGACCTCTAAAAGAGTCGTTTAAAAATATGATACATTGGATTTATTGAAATTGTTTGTTACAAAGCACAACGGCTTAAATTGTTCAACATTTAATAACAAGTATTTTAGATTAAAACAAATATCCCTAGATGTAATGACTCTAAATCTTTTATGCATGACTCCCCAAAAGAGTATCCCCAATGTATCCTTAGCACCTCGTGCCTCATTGACCTGAGAAAACATGCTTTAAAACGTCAACATAAAGTTGGTGAATTCATAGGTTTATGTAAATATAATGTAGGACCGCAAGATTTCCCCGTGATTATGCAACATGTGCACCCATCATAAAATGGAATTACGTTTCCCTAAGCTCATGACACTGAAGCTCGACATGTATGAATGCAATATAAATATTGCCACATTGCCCGTGATGATGTTTAACCCGAAACATCCCAAATCCGACATGGTATACATCTGTTGGTTCACTCAGTGACACCAGTGAGAGCTACTCACCCGGATGGGGATGTCAATCCCAAATAGATCTATTTATAACATTCATGCTCACACAGTGTAATTGACAGTTCATGATAATGGGCTCAGAGGGTTATCGATACTTAGGCAAACACGTAATCATGATAAAATGTACACTTGCGCCCAATTTGTAAAACAATGCATGTTTCTCACCCTAAACGTTGTAAATCATTGATATAGTAAAACAGGGGGCTATGAACTCACCTTAGTGAATAAACTGGAGTATATGAATCAAGCAAATGAAAACGTCACGGATATGACCGAATGCAACCTAATTAAATATAGGTCGTATGAATACAATGTATCTAATATAAATACTACATCACAAGTTATATAGTTACACCACCACCTAATAGTTTTTGTTTAGTTTAAAATGTCAAAACAATGTTTAAATCGTACTTTATTGAATAAAGGTGTTTGTATTTGTATCCGTAAAATAAAGTGTGGTTTTCGTCCCACAATTGATTATTTGTTAATAATACATGTTTGAATATTATTATTGATTATATAATGATATTATATAATTAGTTTAATTGTTTTTATAAAAATAGTGCACAAAGTAAAAATAGTGCATACGGTTTTATAAACCTTATATCTTTATCGTTTAAACTCCGTTTTTCATGTTATTTATATCCATGGCTTCGTATTAAGAAAATCTATCAAAATATTATATTTATAATATTTTCACTTCTGATGAACAGTAACTTATTGTTTTTTATAAGATTATATAAAACTATTTTTATATAATTAATCGTCGTAAACTTTCAAAAGTCATAACTTACTCGTATTTAATCCGTTTCGCTTGTTCTTTATATGTATGGAATCGTGACAAAATAAACTATTTAAATAAAATATCTATTGTTTTTATAAAAATGTGTGTCGAACTCAGTATTTCAAATAGTTTATAAAAATAGTTTTAAAAACTTAAAACTTACAAAACTCGTATCTTATTCGTTTTAATTCTGTTTTTCGAGTTTCTTATATGCTTGGAATCCTCATGACATGTACTTTTTCATAAAAATATGTTCCCTTTTTATCAGACCTGAAAACAGTGAGAGTTTTTATAAAATAACTTTTATAAAAACACTTTTATATATTTAATTACCGTAAACTTGTAAATGTCATATCTCCTTCGTTATAGCTCGGATTTTCGAGTTCTTTATATGCACGGATTCCTAAAAATATGTACTATTTGAATAAAATATAAAATAAATATTTTTATACACGAATTAAATCAGTGGGTATTTAAGTTTTTACATAATTAGTTTTATACACTTGTTTTATATACTTTTCACTTTATTAAACCATTACGAGTCCTCTAACTTAATAAATAATATAACTTGATATATCTTAAGTCCTCTATAATATGTCCATGATACTTGTCCATGAGTAAGTGTCCTCAAAATCATTTGTTCATAACTTTTGTAATTAAAACTTTCAACACAAAATAATTCATAAACTAACCATATAAATTATTTAACACTTATATATAATGTGTACTTCCATTTTAAGTGTTATTTCACCATACATGATATAAAATTCGAACCTCTTATACCCTTGTAATATCTCATAATTTCATGAAATTAACCTAGGTGGTGTTTAACATATATAACAAGCATGTGAACATGTAAATGAATAATGAAGATGTTAAAGCTTAAATGGACCTTAGAGATGTGTAGTAGGATGATGAACACAAGCTTACACTTAAGCTTAAACCTTAGAAATCAAACCCAAGATCAAAACCCTAATGGAAACCCTAACTTCCTTCTTGCTTACAACCTTTGTTAATCCAAAACCCAAGCTTCCAAATCAAACCCAAACACCTTAGATATGCCTACTAGTAATGCTAGAACACTTGAAATACTTTATAATGAAAATTAATAAGAGACCTTAGATTCTTAGTTTTGAGTCGTGGGCTTATTTTTTTGTAGGGAGAGTGTTTTGAATTCTTTTAGTGTATGAATGAGAGTGTGTGTGATAAATGGATATAATACTTGTCTTATGTAGTAGCTAACCTTACATCAACCTTAAACTAACCTTAGTTAAGTCATGGTTAAAGTACAAGTCTTGTAAGAGTGTGTAAGTGCTCTCCTCCTCCCTAGGAGGATGGAGGCTTCTCATTGGATGCAAGGCACACTTGACAAGCCAATTTATGGAAACATGGGATATGTAAATACTTGGTGGGGTTTAAGAAAGATACTAGTGTGAGTTTTGAATTTATCAAATGTGTATGTTTATGTATAACCGGCCTTGTGTGGTTAATAAGTGATAAATGAGTTAATTTTTATATATTGGGTATAATAGTGGGTATTTGTTTGAGTATAGATAGGTATTGGTGCTTTCGGGTATGCTAAAATGTATTTTTTTTTGCGAAACGTAAACGTTTTACGTAACCAATAAAAATAAAATATGAAAAGTTAATAATTATTCTCATAATAATTATATAACACTTGTTTGGCGTAAACTTTTATTTGTTTAGTGTCCTTTTACGATGAATGTTAATTTTTAGTTTACGCGATTTAACTATAGGATAATAATTAAAAGCGAACGCATAAATCTCTAAAAATAAATAAAGGAATAAATAAAGTCGTAAATAACCTAAAAATGTGAAATGTTACACCTAATCACCACCTCTTACTCAGTTAGATGCATGACCTTTTACCGTGTCTGACTCACCGTAGAAAAAACAAACCAACTCTATGTCTGATAGCGTCTGACTGAGGCAGTCAGATGTTTTTTATACTGAGGTAGTTGGGATGGATAGTGTAAGTGATGTCTTGTACAACTTTGATACGACTTTAGTATATCTAATCACTTTATATTATATACAATGTAGTTGTGTTTGTTACACATATTCTAATTCTTTTATTATGGTGTCCATCCTATGGATCATTCAAATACTTTTTTAATTAGTGTTCTCGTGATGTGGGTTAGTTAGAATAGTTCGATAGAAGAAACGATTAATTTTAGTAATTATGATCTGTTCAATGATTCAATAACATGTTTTGTACTTTAGTAATTAGCACACACTTTTGATTTAAGCATCTTTCTAGAAGTAATTATTCTTATCAATTTTAAATGTTTTTGCGGGTGCTACTAATAATATTCATAAATAAGTTGAGAATTTGAGATGGACTGGTCGGGGATGTTGCCTGAATTACTTGCTATAATAGCACAAAAACATATAGCTTTCTACGAAGATTATTACTCTTTTGCTAGTGTTTGTAAATCTTGGCATTTGGCAGCCATACAAGCTGCAAAGGTTCCCAAGTTCCCGAATGGACCGCCCTCACGGTTCCCATCTCTGATGCTTGCTTAGAAAAGCAAAGATAAGGAGTTTCGTGAATTGTTGCTTCTTTCAAATAAGAGCATCCGCAAGATACGACTGCCTCAATCTATGATAAGGTATTTATGACTTCATGTGGGTGGCTTGTAACTGTGGAAGAAGATTTCTCTTCACAACTTATCAATCCTTTATCTTGTGAAACCATCAATCTTCTAAAAGTTAACACCTTTGATCCAGAGTAATTCTTACTAGAAGATTCATGGTATGGCATACGGAAACTAATTCTCTTAACTAATAATAATCAGTTGCCATTGGTGGTTGTATCGTGGGGATGGGCTCGTCATCTAGGGTTTTGCCAACCTGGAGATAGCAAGTAGACACGCGTTGAAAGGGGTTGGGGCCCAGATATCTCGGATTTCACTTACTACAATGGAAAAGTTTATTATATTGGTATTGAAAATATTATATATGCATGGGATGTTCACAGGAAAGATCAAACAGTGGTTAAAATTTCAATGGTACTAAAGGATTTTTATGAAGGTATGAGGTCAGTAACATATCTCGTCAGAGTGGACGATGGAGAAAGGAAGAGGTTGCTAGTCCTTGTTAGAGAAGGTAAGCATGGGAAAGGTACATTTAAGACAAAATTCTTTCTAGTTTTTGCATATGATTTGGAAAAGAGAACATGGTCAAAAGTGAAAGATTTGGGCACCAAAGCTTTGTTTTAGGGGGATGCGTCGTTTTCGATCGATGAGGATACTACAGGGGTGATTAAGGGCAATAGAATATACTTCACAGATGATGCTTATTTCGAACATGGCTTATGAGGAAATGGAAAATGTAGAGACATGGGGATTTATCATCTTTCGGATGGAACCATTGAGCCTTACTTCAATGGAGTATCACTTAGCCATATTACCCCGCCGATATGGCTTCAATCGATGTAAAATTCTAAATTACTCAATGTCTCTATATATACAATGCACTTGTGTTAGTTTACTTTGTTGCAAGTATTTTATTCATTTTTTATAAAAGTTTCAAATTAACAGCATACTTTACATTGTCATTGATGAATTTTACGATGTTTGGAAAAAATGTTTACTAATAAATTTTCTTGATTTATTCACATTATTGAAAAGAACAAAAACATTTTTTTGTCATGGGTTATTTATCTACACGTGTTTCAGTATGTCACATTGTTGTGATCCCTAGTCTGCTTCATGTTGTGTCTTAAAGTTGTTTTCTGGAATACGGTATACACCAAAGTAGTACTAAGCTTGTTATCGAAAGTTCTTGAAGTGAATTTATGGAACAACCAAATTAATAACATTCTTAGAGATAGGATTTATGTTTGCTTCAACTCGTCTTCTAATGGTATTATTTTACTTTTCGACTGACTCACTAATCTTTTAAGAAAAACAACATCAATCTCTACGAGGGTGTTTGGATGTGTTATATACTGTAACATTGATTATCTGATTATTTTGATTTCGAGAATAATTTTGATATAGTGATTACTAGATTGTTCAGGGTTAAGTAATGAGTTTCGTATGGGTTGCAACAATATTGATTGTTTAATGAAAAACAAAAAGTACTTAGGAGGTATTTGGATTGCGTTTTGAATAATTAGACTCGTATAATCAGCTTTAATAAAATGTGATGCACGAATATAGTGGTTGGATTTAATTTTGATGTTTGACATTGCAATAACGAGACCTGCAAGTTTCCTTCCACAGCTAGGCTGATTATGTGCTTTAAAAAAAATCAATATTCATTTTTCGTTTGCTAATGTTTACAAACTAATTATTTGCGTTTTCAAAACGCTAAAATAAAAAAATCACATTCTAAGTGCAATCCCTAATCGCCCTTATATATATACCTCTTGTTAATTATGTTTTTAATAGGTTCTTAAAACTATTCAAATGATTAAGTTTTCTGAAAAATGAGGGGTATGTAATAAGTGTTTAAGGATTGTAATTACCATAAGGTAAGGTTCTTGTTTCATAAGGTAAATATGTGATCCATTTTATCGAGTATGAATAATGGGAAGGGGTGTTTGGATATAGAGAATCAGCATGGATGGCCTTGTTCCATGATAGTGAATCCTTGTTTAGCTATGGCTCTGTTTTACTATTTTAAGTGGGCTTTGATGGGAGTTACTTTTTGATAGTAGTTACAATGTTCTTGGCTATATAAGATGGTAACGATCATAAGGAAGGTTTCCTAGTGAGGATGGAGCTGCAAGTTTATTCACTTCTACATTTGCTTAAAAGGAACTGTAGTCCACTGTCTATGATCTCTCTAAAGGCAAGAGTTTTACACTTGTTCTTGATGATGCCTTCTTTTGCTACCCTATGATTACTACCTATGAGGAAGTTAGCTACAATAGTATTTGTAGTGTGTAGCAGATGTATGGAAATGTAGTCGAGAAAGGTGGTTTCTCCATGGTGGCTGTGAGATTTCATGGCAAGAATATGTCTCTGGCGAATAAAGGTGATAGAATTCATGTGCTTTATCAGCAATAATAGTTAGTATTATGTTTTGATGTTGAATTCTTGTTGTTAATATAAAGCTGCTATTTAGAGTGTTTAGGCATGCTATATGTAATACACATATGTTTCGTTCTAGTATATATTCACCTTTTGCCAAAAAAAAAATGTTCTAAATAATTCTCATCTACTTTTCTCAGTTGCACATTTTAGAAAATGATAGTGGATGAAGTTATTATGTGTAACTTAAATAATCACAGTTTCCATAGCCATACACAACTCATAATCCCTAAAACAAATCCAAAGTGCGAACTTTGTCTCCGGTAGCCAGTTTTATTGCAGCATATAACTTGATTGAGATTCAGTTTCAAAATGCTTATGGTACACCCTTGTATTTTCTTATTAATAATAGCCTTGTTTACTTGGAGCTCAAAATACTTAGCTTAACAATAACATCGCATTATCACTTCCAAAATCCTTAGCATTGTAGTTAAAGTTTGTTTATTCGTCAACCTTGGCTCATGAATGATAGGATGTAACATGTTTCTTTTTGCTTCAAACAAGCATGCTGTGTGTCTCATTTTGTCAGTGAATAGTGTATCAACATGCAATATAATGAGATGCGAGATTCAATCTTTCCATAATATGACAAGTAAATGGACGATTTAGGTTCATTTGGATACCAAAGTTTTCTTGGATACCGGGGGACTTATCCCTACCTTCCATCTTCATCTCATCCAATGGATGAGATTAAATTCCCTATATAAACTAGAGGGGTATTTTTGTACAATATATATACTTATATTTTCTATAACCACCTCATTTGATACACACACATAGTGTGTGTTTTCTCCAGCACGATCTTTTTTCTCTCTCTACATCGATCCATAAAGAATCGATCGATCAACACAAAAAAACTAATCGATCGATCTTCAGTCGATTATCTTATTTTGAATCGATTATCTCCTTCTTCAGTTGAATAACATTATGTCCAGATCTGTTTTTATTTTAGCTTATTTGATGTGAATAGCTTATCTGATGTGAATAAGCTTATTAATTTATCATCATTCGAATTTATGAGCTTATAATTCAGCTTATTTGAATGAATGATCTGAATTAATTGTTGCTAGAGATAAGCTAACTTATTAGGTGATTTATGTAAATAAGTTTATTAATCATCATCACCTGGATTTATTTTGCTGAATTATAAGCTAGCTTATTAGCTTATTTTGATGAATTATAAGCTAGCTTATGAATTAGATGAGAGATATTGTGAATAAGCTGTATTATTAGGTAGTTTTATGATTTGAATAACTTATTATTTAGCATTTGATTGAATTAAGTTATTAATATAAGCTAAATTAAGTTGGTTTTAACTTATTAGTTAGCAATAAGCAGTTTTGAGTTGATATGAAATACATCATATGTAATTTTAGCTTGGGTTAATGTGTTTATAATTGAGGTTATTTTTTTTGGTGAAAAGGTGAAGATATTTTATTTCACATCAATCAATTACAACTGGATAAAAAAGGAAGAAGTTTAGACATGCCTAAACCCCATACAATCAAAGAAACAGACAAACTACTTTGAACAAATTCAGTTCTAATACATCTCTGACACAACTAAGAACATCTCTGATGACCTTGCTCTTTTTCTGACAAAAGAAACATTCCAAACACGAATTCACCTTTATATCACCAATACCAAATCTTCTTGATTACATTTCCCAGTCCATGAAGAGCTCTTAAACACTCAACTAGCACCCACAGTGAATAAGAGATTCAGGAAAAGGCATCATCAAGCAAGATTTAGCACCCATACTCTAAGAGGAGGGCTAATACCCAACTAGCTACATTTCCCAACCCTAGACACTCCAATGAAAATAGCAGCTACATTCTCACTAATTGATCATTGAGTGAAAAATAAGTTGGGCATCACTAGCCAGGGAATACACTCCTCCCCTTAGAAACCAACCTATCCTCCATACAGTGTTGTAAAGCCAAGACCAAGAAGTCCTATCTTTCATGACTCTCTATTCAAGGCTACTTACAACACACCCAACTTGCTTACCCTTCATATCAGGAAACCTACCTTATGGTATTAACCCCCACAGACTAGTTAAAAATTGAAAACAGACACAATTACTCCCAAGGCCAATTGATCTGCTTAAACTTTTGAGTAGCACTTAGAGAAAAATACCAAATTACAAGGCCATATGATATAGCAAGTTGATAAGACTTTGAGATTCAATTCTAAGCTTCCAGTGTTTGAGATTAAGAATCGTAGACTCTAATCCAAACACCCCTTTTAAGAACAGGGGAACCATAGGACAAACTTTTAAACATTCCTTTCTGGCTAAGAAGAAGTTGTGATATAATCTGCTTGTAGACTCAATGATCTTATCACAAACCGCTTCTAAATCAATGTCTTCTGGCAAACTTTACATTCCAAGTTGATTATGCTAAAAGGACATTGTTGCTATTCTTGACAGCAATATACACCATCTTTGCTTTAAGTTCTTCAATCATAATTTTAGCTAGATCATTAGCCTCTCTTTTGCTGTTTTGGAACAATCTCATGTTTCTTTCTTGCCAAATGTAGTAAACAGCAGTAGCAAGACACAAATTTTTTATAACAGTCCACACATTGTTACTATTCTGATTACTACTCAATTCCTCCACTATATTTACCCATGTATCAACTTTAAATTTCATTCTGGCAAGAGTACAAACCTTCTTCCACACCTTTTGAGCATATTCACAATTGAAGAACAAATGATCATGTGAGTCAGGTTCCTTTTTACATAAACTGCATTTAAAAACTTTACTTGGGTACCACTTAGCCATTATGTCTTGAGTACAAAGTCTCTTCTTAACAGCAATCCATAGTATAAAAGTATGCTTGGGAATACAATTTGGATGCCAAACAATTTTGTACCAACTCACTTTCCCATTCTCTCTAATCACATCCTTCCATACAATACTAGTTGAGAACTTTTTATCAATTCCATTATTATCCACCCATACAGGTTTATCAAGGGATTTAGATAGGGATGAAGCTTTAATATTTTTAATCTATGGGTATTTATTCATCCATTTAGGAGGCCATTTCCAACCTTCACCATCCATAGCATCACTTATTTTATCAATATCACTAAATCCAGCATAAAATATTTCCTTCTTACTAATAACACTGGATAAAGAAGTTTCATTATTCCACTTATCATGCCAGACATTGATACTTTTACCATCTCCAATTCTATATCTCATGTGATCACTAACCCAACTCCTTAGATTCAGCAAACACTTCCATCTCCAGCTGTCTTTTGGGTCAATGCTAATATCCTAAACACTCATTTTCTTTAATTCTACCACATTGATCCATTTAACCCAAAGGGATTCTTTCCTTGAAGCCACATTTCATAGATGCTTAACCAGTAATGTTTTGTTCCACAATTCAAGATACTTAAAGCCCAAGCCCCCTTGATCTTTTGGCTTACATAATTCCAGCCAAGCTACTTTAGCTTTTCCTTTATAGCTTTCTCCATTATTCCATAGGAACTTTTTAAACATACCTTCAATTTCATTAATGACAGTTTTAGGGAGAAGAAAAATAGAACCCCAATACACTTGCATTAATCCAAGAACAAAAGCAATGAGCTGAGCTCTACCAGCATAAGATAAACTTTTATTCTTCCAATCACTTAGCTTCTGCCTAACCTTATCCATAAGTTACTTACAATCAGCAACCCTAGTCTTCTTAGTAACCAAGGGGACTCCTAAATATCTCACTGGAATCTTGCCTTCTTTAATGGGGAAAATTTTACTAATGTTTTCCTTTGTTTCATCATCAATGCTGCTACAAAACATTGTGCATTTTCCAAGATTGGGGTACAGACCTGATATAGCACTAAACTTGTCCAATGCCTTCTTTAGTGTCTTTACAGAAACAATGTCTCCATTACATAACATTATCAAGTCATCAGCAAAGCACAAGTGTGTAATCCTTAACTGTTTACAGCCAAAATGATACTTGAAGGCTTTTTCTTTGCTGTTTATCTTTGACTAACAAATTGAGCATCTCCATCACCATAGTGAACACATAAAGGGAAATAGGATCACCTTGCCTCAATCCTCTCCCACCTTTGAAATATCCGAATCTCTCTCCATTAACACATATAGTGAACTTAGGAGTAGTGATACAGGTCATGATTAAATTCACCATTTGTTAAGGGAAACCAAACTTTATCAGAATATCTTTAATAAATCCCTAGTTAACTGTATCATAAGCTTTTTGGATGTCAATCTTAAAAGAACATCTCTTAGGACCATTAATGCAGTTATATCCCTTTAAGAGCTCTTGAGTTAGAAGAATGTTATCAGTGATAGCTCTCCCTGGCACAAAAGCACTCTGATTTTCATCCACTATTTGGTTAATAGTAGACTTGATTCTGTTTGTCAAGATCTTACTAATGCATTTTTAGATTACATTACAACATGCAATAGGTCTGTAACCTGACACCTTCTGAGGGGTTAGAGATTTGGGAACCAAACTAATTAGAGTAACATTAATCTCTCCTAACAGTTTACCACACCTGAAGAACTCTTTAATGGCAGAACATAACTCTTCTTTAATAATTTTCCAAGCTTTTTTGAAGAAAACCATCTGGTCTAGGGGCCTTATCATCATCAATATCAAAAAGGACTTTCTTAATCTCTTCATCATTGATTTCTCTTATCATGTTATTAGCTTGCTTCTTAGAAATTTTACTAACAAACAAATTATCAGCATCTTCATTTAAACTTGTAACATCAGGGCTGATACCCAAGAAACCTTCAAAGTGCTTTACAAATTGATTTGCCACATCACAATTCTCAAATCTACTACCATCCTCTGCACATACAGACATAATTTTGTTTCTATTAATCCTTCCTTTAAGAACTTTATGGAAATATGCTGAGTTCTTATCTCCTTCTCTTAGCCAAGTGATTTTTGTCTTATGTCTAAGGAGTTTTTCCTCATCCAAGACTACTTCTTTATAATCTTTGAGAAGCTCAACACCTTCAATCCTTAATGCCTTATTTGTAGGATTCATATCTATTTTTCTTTGAACATCATAGAGCTTTGCTTTTAAGACTACAACTCTCTCAAATAGGTTACCATTCTTCCAATTAAGCTTGTTGAGATAAGGTTTAGGAGACTTTAATTTCTTCACCAATTTATACATATGATGCCTTTGAATTTCTAAATTCCATTTTTCCTTCACCATATCCTTGAACTCTAACTTTTCAATCACATAGTTAGCAATTCTGAAAGACTTAATTTTCTTTTTCATAGCTTGAGGGACTTTTAGAATAGCCAGGCTATGATCAGAAATACCATAGGGGAAGAAAAGAGCATTTGCAGTACTATATTTAGATAAGAAGGCATTGTTACCCATTACTCTATCTATTTTCTTTAAGATAGAGGAACTAGGATTCAGCAAGCTTTTAGTCCAAGTAAAATGAAGACCAGAACTACTAATGTCCTTTATTTCAATCTCATTAATACATTCTTGAAAGTCAATCATATCTTGAGTAAAGTTGGACATACCTTCAGAATGGTCCTCCAAATTTAGGCTAACATTCACATCACCCATAATGATCCATTCAGGGCTTCCAGTAATTCTCTTATTAAGAGTTAACTCCTTCTATAATTCCCTTCTATCTCTTCCTTTGTTAGCAGCATAGATGAAAGTACAGTAGAATGTGTGATGTGTGCTTAAAACCTCTACTTCATATAACATAGATTGACCAGTTGCAGTGATTAAAGTACACTTCACATTACTGGCATCCCAACCAACTGCAATTCTGCAACCTTTTCTACTAAGGCTAACATTATTTTGCCATAACCAACTGCCAAACACATTCATACAAATATTCCTAATTTTGTCATTCTTCATATGAGTTTCTAGAACTGCACATATACTAAGTCTCTCATTTCTTATTAAATTCTTCACTTCATTCTGTTTGGATAATTTCCCCAAACCTCTGATATTCCAAGTTGCTAAATTGAGATCCATCTATCAATTTTTGGAGAGGAAATCACTACCCAATCCTGATACAGTCATAAATTTTGCCGTCCTACTTTTATTAATATAAACATCATTCTCATCCAATTCAATATCAATATCATCATCATTTTCCTCCTTCTTAATATTCTTGTCTTTGTCATCTTGTTTCCCCCACTTCTTTTTAAAATATTCCCTTATTTCAGTGGTACATTGCTTAGTAGCAGAGTATGATGGTTGCATTTGCATCTTGACATATTTCTCTACTTCCTTTTTCTCATTTTTGCTCAACTTATCACTTAGGGATCCTCATCACTTTCTTGTAACACTGCAAATTTATTAGTTGAACTTCTTATGTCATTTATCACATTGTCATTCACATTCCATATCTTCTTTGTTGGTGTTATCTACTCATCAACATTGCTTTCTTCCCAAGTTCATCAACCATATTAGTATCATCCTTCTTTTCTTTTTGTCTGTAAATGAATTTTTTAGGTTCCATATTCCTTTCCCCATACCTTCCATTTTTAACTAGTAGCTTATTCTTTGCTCTTTCCAGATCATTAAACCTCCTATTCCTTTTGCTAATGAAACCTTCATTATCCTTCATTATGTTTTGATTTTGCTCATTCTTATTAACCAGCTGAGGACATCTACTATCAGCATGCCCAAACACCTTGCATTAGGAGCACATTGGTGGTTTCTAGTCATAATCAACTCTCACCTTTTCACAAATTTCTCATCATTGTTACTGTTTCTATACATCACATCAATATGGCTTGGCAGAACCTTATCATTATTGACTTCAACAAGCACTCTTGCATATGCTAGCCTGCTAATACCCTGATTACACATACTAGTTGTCATGGCATCCATTATCAATGGGGTCCCAATCCTACTTGCTAGTGCACTCAATCCCTTAGTACTCTAAGCTTCCAAGGGTAGGTTCATCAATTTAATCCATAATGGTAGAGTCTTAGGTTTAGTTCTATCCAGATGGACACTAGGATCCCATTTTTGCACAACCATAGGTTTATTATTCATAATCCATGGCCCACTCTCAATAACAGTGTTGAGTCCTTGCAAATTATCAAACTTAAACACAAACACCCCATTACCATTATTCATGATACGCTTTAACCCAAATTTGCCCCACATTCTGTATAAATGATATCTCAGTTCTTGTATTGACATTCTATAACTAACAAAATACCCACAAGTAGAAAATTCCCATTTTCTTTCTACTTCCTTTTGTTACCAATTCTTCATCAAAAATCACATACTCTTGGCCATCATTAATAACAGTTGGTATATGATTCAGCTTATTATCCATTTTCACATCAGCACTGTTTACTTTATTAGCATAGCTATGATTATCACATTTATCTAAGCAAGCTTTAACAGGCAACTATACATTCACTTGCAGAGGAATTGGACTTACATTGGTAGCCTGATTATTAAGAAATTCAGCATCCTGCTTTTGCTTCTTCATACTCTGATTAAGCTGATTCATCCCCAAAATTGTTTCACAATCATCCTCCAGCAAACTATCATTATTATATGTCTGAGATTCACATACACTTTCACAAACCCTAATATTTCCCCCAATTTCCACATTATCCTCATTAATCTTGTCAATTTATAATTCCTCATTAGCTTCCATTGATTAACTATACTTCTTATTATTCAACTCGCAAATAGTATTTCTAAACTTTGTCAGCACCTTCACGTGCCGCCGTGATCGCCGAAGATTAATTGTCATACTCAATTCACCAGAAATAACAATTCAACACTCGTTTGACTTAGTTTCGTAGTGAGATGATGATGACTTAGTCATACTCGATTATTTTGTTTGATATATATCATATGTGATATCACATGCGATATTTCATTTTGTTAGATTTATCATATGTGATATCACATATGATAAGACATAGACTGTTTTATTGGATATATCATATGTGATATTTGTATTTTGTCATAAAATAACTAATTTTTCTCATTTTATATTTTTAGAGTTGTTGTTCAAGAAAAAAAATTAGTTCAAGACGAAGAAGGCTTGGTTCAAGAAGAAGAAGGCTTGGTTCAAGAATAAGAAGACTTTGTTGATTCAATGATAAATCCATCAAAAAAAAATTCACATGTGATATGCTAGGAAATCATATATGATTTTACATTATTTTTGTTTTCATTACAATTATCATATGTGATATTTGAAAGTAATTTGTTTAATGTTTGATTTTTATATGGACAAATGTTAGAAATTCTCTTTTACTTGATTTTGGTTGATTTGGATCTTACATGAATGTGAATCTATTATATATCAGACGTGATATTTGTATTTTACAAGTTAGTAGCAAACTATCATATGTGATTTCTTTCAAAAATCACATATGATTTGACATGTTCATCACTAATTTATCAATCCATCATACTTGATGTTTAAAAAATGATAACATGTTTTCTATTTTAATGCTTTTTTATTTACAAGTGATTATGAATGTGTGCAATAAAACTTAAACAAAATAGACATAATATCAAAAATTGCATCCGCAAATGTTTGGCCATTTTCATTTCAGCATAAAACATCTTGACATAATACCAAGAAAGTTAAACCATTTTAGCAAGACATTGTACCAGTTTCCAATGGTTTACAAAATCGTCCATAGACGTCAAAACTCCATACGAAGATTAAAAAAAAAACATAGAATACATTTTGAACGTGAAATTAAAATTCATGAGCTTCTTCATTGATCTTCTTGGGCCTTTGGATGCTTGTGATGTTCAAGATGCCTTGAAAACAACCTTCTGTACACAAATAAGAAGATTTGATTCAATTTTCAAGCACATAATCATATATGATATATTATAATGTTAAAGAAGTCAACTTTCAAGAATATTATTATATACAGAGTTAACTTTTCAAACAATAATATCAACAAAATCTCCATCAACGGTTGAAACCTAATTTATATCATATATGATATAGTATATAAGTTTTCGCAATTTTTTCAAGCAACTTATCATATGTGATTTTTCACTAACACGTCATCATCAACATATTTTCTTCATAAACATCAACATACTTGATCTAAACCTTACTTATCGCTATAACATCACCAAATATCAAAATATATCTTCATTATAAACTGTATAAACACAATAACTTGAACAAAAATCACAATATGTTTATCACAAACAATATAAACAGTAGGCTTCACCATTTATGCATAAATAACATTAAAATATGCAAATAAAGTGTTTTACAGATGAATGAGTGACGTTAAGCTTGTATTTCAGCTTTTTTTACTCGAAGCTTCATCTATAAGCTTAATCGTTAAGATTTGTTCTTCAACAGCATCATCAACATCTTTTTCTTCCATTATTTGATGCGATTTGTGAATGATTATTGATGATGTCTTGTGTTTTAGTGTGTTTTTTTATCGGTGCAAAAAGTGTGTGTTATGTGTGTATTTAGTGTGTGTTTTGGAGAGAGGAAAAAGTAGATATATGAATGGGGCGGGATGTGATGATTGAGGAGTGATAGGTGTGAGGTAAAATGACTGAGATGCCCTTTCGCTTTTTTTATGATTTTTTTTTTAATTAATAAAAGTGTATTTAATCGCACCACTTGATTGTTTTTAGATGGATGGCTGAGATGTGACCCCCATTAATCCAGTATCCAAGAAAAGGATGGTTTCTAATAAAACCCCTCTCCTATATTTTTTTCTCTTTCTGAATCAAAACCAAATCAAAATCTTAATCCAAATTCAAATCCTAATCTAAATTCAAATCTAAATCCTAAACCCAACTACAAACCAAACGGGTACCATATGTGAGTATGTGACTATGACCACGAATCCACGAGACGTGTTAAATATTTTATGATGAGACATCTAACTGTTTCATTTATTTTTATTGATATCGTGAAAGTGTGTCACTATCTATATTTCCAATTTAATGGGTCAGTCACTGTTAAGTGCAGTTTTATTTAAGTTTATGTGGCCGTTGTGGGCCAATGGGGTTTATAGTGAAATGAATGTCATTTTTGACTCATTTTACATTAACGCAAAATTTAAATATAATTTCTTTTATCTAATGAAAATAACGACATGAATGATGAATGTCTAACACTGTAGCTTGTGTTGAAACAAAAAATTTAAACAGGTGTATATGTTTAAGAATACTTCTCAACACCTTCATGTGTTGTGAAAACAAGATAGAGGAGATAACTAATAAATAAACGTATAGTTTATCGACAACATGCGATATCAATAAACCTTAAATAAAAATGAATATAAACATGAATGTTACCATAACATATCTTAATGGTCCAATAGGATCAGCAACCTTTACCAACGATGCATTAGCAACAAGGTATCTGTCACACCCCGTAAATTTCAGATCAATATTTTAAACTATTCTGATCATTATTTTGAATTTTATCCGTTTCATTTGAATTTGACGTAAAACCGGGAAGATAGCCCGCGTAAATCTGAAAAACATCATCGGACGAGTTCCGACTTCGAATTTTGATTAGTCTAGATATTATATGCATTATTTTATCTTTTTTAAGTGTTTTGTAGTTTACGATCACTTCCGATACTTATTTTTACGTTTTAGCGTATAATTTACGTTTTTTGCGTTTTTGATCAAATGGAACCCCGAAAACCCATAATGTTTTCGTGTAAACTTTAGTTATCATACATCTCGTGTTTATAAATCAAAAATTTCGTTCATGCCCCCCTCCTCTTATCAATTTCGGACGCCTAAACCCAAACCAAAACACTTTGAATCCTAAATTAAATACAAGAGCATCTTTTGAATTTCCCATGCATGTGATCCTAATTATGCAAGAAAGTGACATCTCATGAAGTCACTACCATGCACATTTACCATACAAGCAAACTTATGTGAACTCTTACACTCTTGTAAGACTTGGACTAAGAACCTTGACCATTTAAACTTATAATCATTCATACTAGAACCATGACTCAAAATTTGAACCCATTTGGTCCTTGTGGGGATGTTTCGGCCAAGCAAGCTCACACACACACCTTTAGTGTGTGTTGGTCACATGTACACTACAAGACAAGTCCTAAACCCTAACCACTTGGCTATTTAAGCATCTCATTCTCAAACCTTAGGGTTTCATATCATTTCCAAGTCTCTAAAAATTTATGTCTCTCCCTCTTCTCTCCTTGAAGCTCTTGGCAACAAACACCCTTTATAAGGCTTTCATTTCTTTGATT
The DNA here is from genome assembly GCA_026074375.1 of Tanacetum coccineum. NCBI lineage: Eukaryota > Viridiplantae > Streptophyta > Magnoliopsida > Asterales > Asteraceae > Tanacetum > Tanacetum coccineum. Next base: position 78,599 of record BQNB010000548.1, on the reverse strand, counting down.
TCTTGCAAGATCCAAGTCTTCCATCTTCATTCTTGTATTTTCTTGAGCTTGTTCTTCATTTTGTAAGCTCACCTTGAGACTTATACTTTTATTTCTACTTTCATTCTATGTTTACTTATGTTATTGCTTAGATCTATATGTCCTATGGTGTTTGTGTTGATTTTTCAAAAAGGAAATGAAAAGGGTTTGTTAAACAAGGAAACTTTTATGAAACTTTTATGTAAATATTGTGTTTGGGGTTTAAGTGAAGTGAGTAGTGTGTTGACATATTATTGGGGATGAGATTAGGTTAGATATAAGTGTGGTTTTTGTTGTGGATTAGTTGTGAATGAGGATCATGATAGATTAGGCACTATTGTGAAGTGTGGTTGGATTTTTGGAGGCGTTTGTGAAAATAATGCTTGCTGATCCGAATTTATTTTAAGGATTTTGAACACTTAAAAATGTTTTCATTAGCCGAGAAGGTATTTTTGGAAAGCTCGTTTCGAATAGATAGGTTTTCATATCTCGAACTCTAAAAACGGATTTGAAACGGCCGAGTTATGGCGAAATGAATTTGGAAACGTTTTTGGGAAAATACTAAAGATAGCTTGCTGATTGGAAATATAAAATGATGTTTCAGACACTTTCGAGATGTTTTGAGCTTTTAAAATGTTGATGAAACAAGTAATAACGTTAGTATATTAAGTAAGAACTTTTAAAAAATATCACAAACGTAATGTCGGATTTCTAAAATGGTAAACTTATAAAAATAGAAACTTTCGGTATTATTAACAAGGCGGACTTAGAAAATGGGCGTTTAGGTTCTACTAATGCGTTTAGGGTAAATGGAATCATCGTATATTAGGGGACGGTATTAACGTCCCGAAACTTAGAACTTTCCTAAAGTAGAAACTTACTAAAAATGGCAATTTTTGGTTAAACGCCGAAACTTAACGAAAACCTCTATGATTTTAACTAGTCACGTTTTGTTAATTAAGCCAAAACACAAACACACATGGATGTCTATTTCTATTGTAAACATATCGTACAAGTTTCGTCTCATAAGACGCGTCATTGATTTAGGTCGCGAGTAGGACCTCTTGGCATTATATCTTTTCGTTGATTATTATCTCACCATTTGCTTAAGGTGAGTTCATAGCCCCATGTTTTACTACTTTTACTTTTCTACTTTAGGGTGAGAAACATTGCTTGCTTTTAAACTATGGACACAGTTACTTTACGTTACTTTTTCCTGATTACGTGTTGCCTAAGTAGTGAATAGATCACTAATGCCCGAACTATCATGAAACGTTAATTTCTTAACCGACCGTACTGGTTAAGTGAGCGCGAATGTTGTAAATAGATCTATTGGGACTAATTATCCTTATTCGGGTAAGTTGCGCTTACTTGATTTGGGAGACATGAACAAACAAATATATACCATGTCGTATTTCACTAGGTGATCTTGGTCAGATACCTCTAAGGTAGTTATTTTCTTGTTTGGCATATAATATGCTACTTTAAATTCAGCTTCGGTGTCATGAGCTTAGCGCAACAGTAAACACTTTTTATGTGAAGTTGTATATGTTATAACTGTCACATGCGTATTGTGAACTTGTGGTCCACTCTTAATACTACATTCAAACCTATGAATTTACCAACTTTATGTTGACTGTTTTAAGCATGTTTTTTAGGTGTTTAGCTGGATTATTATTGAAGTGCTATTTGATGTTGCATGCATTGCTGGGTCTCTTTCAAGAATGTTATCTCTAAACTTAATTACTCGTCTTAAAAACATATTATGGTTCCGCTGCATTTATCTTAAGCTTCCGCTAAAACTATTTCATTTATGTTAAAATTATTGTAAGACTTTTTTTGATTAATCCAAAGCAACGAGTTATGTTTTATCAAACGTCCATATAGTGGTCGTTTACTTGATCTTGTGCGATATATGCAATGACATCACGCCCTCGGACACATATTTTGTTCAGGCCCCATTTGGGGGTGTGACAGATTGGTATCCAGAGCCAAGGTTATAGTGAACCAGGTAGCTTATACTAGGTCTAGTCTATAACCAGTATGTGATCCTACATGCTTTTACCTTCTTATATATGTATCTAATTAATATAGCATTATATATATATATATATATATATATATATATATATATATATATATATATATATATATATATATATACATAAGTGCAAATTATATATCCTATTGCCATAATTACTTTATACATCATTTTGCGATATCATATTCTGCATCATACTTATTTCTTGACATTGCTTGCACGTTGCATGGTTTCATATAAAGAGGATTTACATAAACTTTTGCTTGTGCAGGTTGGCTGCTCCTGTCATTTCTATTTTGTCAGATTCATCTGAGGAGAGTGTAGGCTCTCATGTCTCACGAGTGATTCTTTTCGGCGCTATTCCTGCTATTATCCTTGATGTTCTTGCTGAGGTTCCCATTGTACCTGCTGATCCCTTAGTTGCACCGGAGGTGGGAGCAGTTTCTGTTATCTCACCTACCGGAGTGCTTGATTTGGTAGATTATTCATCATCTTCTGATTATGATCCATCAAAGGATTCCCTACCTTTAGTACCCGAGTTACCATTGGTTTCACCCTTCTTATGTTTTGATGACTCAGAGGCGGACAGTGATTCCAAGCCTGCTGAGCAGAGACTCGAGAGGCATGAGTCTCTTGCCGTTCATAATGCTATAGTTTCAAGGTGGAGAGACAGGGTCGCATCCAGGCCATCCTCACCGTTAGGATCATCATCTCACGACACTCTTGCACCATCATCTGAGTTTCCCCTTGCTTCCGTTGTTGCCCCACCCGAGATTTGTCGACGGCCAGTGATTCTTATCCGACCCGATGAGGCTATCCCTTTTAGTCGACCTTACCGCACCTATCTGAACGGGCTGCGTAAGTTGTTGACTGCGAGGAAGAGAGTTGGACCTTTTCTTGTTCATCAGATCGTCATTCTTTACCAGACTCTACTTCAGACTCATCTTCTTCTAGTTCATCTTCAGATTCTTCATAAGATTCTTCTTCAGGTTTACCTTCAGATTCATTATCAGATTCACCATCAGTTCATTCTTCAGGATGCGATGCACCAAGTCTGACTCATTCAGGATTAACAACTAGAGTTGCATCACCTAGGTTGGTTTATCCCCCGGTTATGACTCTACGTTATAGTGACGCTTTTAGACATTGGAGGTCTGCACCATTGTCTACTCCTTACCCACCGACGACATCAAAGTCATCCCTAGATTTATCTTCTGAGAGATCATTGGATTCATCTTCACCTTCTGCTGGACCATCTCGCAAGAGATGCAGATCCCCTACTATTTCAATACCATTATCTATTCCTGTTTTGAGATCGATAGCCGCTACTCTGGCTGATCTTTTACCGCCTCGCAAGAGGTTCAGAGATTCATACTCACCCGAGGATAGCAGAGAGGAGCATATGGAGATTGATACTGCTGATGCAGAGGCTGTTGCAGATTTGGGTATTGGTGATGGAGTTGTAGCTCATATTGAGGATGGTATAGATATGTGAGTTGAGGTTGTTTCTAGTGATATTAGGGAGGATGAGGAGGAGTTTAAGGCAGAGACCAGTGTGAGAGACACGATAGAGATTAAGGTTGACCCGAGGGTCAGACCGATTGTTGACGAGGACGTTCCTGATCATGTCACAGCTGAGGGAGCTGTTGAGATTACCTATGAGACATTAGGAGATCTAGTTTAGAAATTTCATGATCAAGCTGAGGAGATCCTAGTACACCGGATTTAGGTTATTAAGAGTATTTAGAGGTTTTAGGGACATAGGATTGCTAGAGTTGACTGGGGAGTTTTCACCATGACCGAGAGGCTTAGCGTGTTAGAGCTGGATAACATGAGGCTTCAAGGCACGTTAAGGAGAGAGAGAGCGAGAGCCGGTAGGGTTCGACAACTCATGGGTCGCATGGGGAGTGAGCTTTGTTAGATCCGTAGGTTTCGCTTCTATGAAAAGATGAGACTTAGGAGGATGGAGTCGTTTATTGAGAGGCGTTTTGGATTTCGCTCTTAGTTCGGTAGTACCATGGTTATGTAGGACATTAGACTGATGGTTAGGTCTAGATGTTAGTAGTAGAAATATTGTAAATCAAGTAACCATTATAGGTTGATTGTAACCAACTATGAAGCTTTGTTATGATATGAAAAGCTTAGTTTGATTCTCTCACATGTCCATCCTTATTGTTATTTACTCGTTCTGGCAAAATGTGTTTTATTATATTTTTACCTTGTAAACCTTATTTACCATTTATAGTAGCTATATCTCGTATCGAATCTCACCATGTGCTATGTATTATGATGTAGAACAATGACTAACACCTATTCCCGAATGACTCCTACTGTAATTGAGAAAATGATCAATCATCGCGTGACATAAGCTTTAGAAGCTCGCGAGGCTAACAGATACCTTAGACTTGGGAATGATAATGATGAGGGTGGAAACGGTAACGGTGATGGCAACAGAAATGGAAGGAATGGAAATGGAAATCACAATGGAGGTGATGGAGGTGCTAGGCCTGTTGCACGAGAGTGTACATACCAGGACTTCATGAAATGTCAACCACTCAACTTCAAGTAACTGAGGGAGTTTTTGAGTTGATAAGATGGTTTGAGAAGATGGAAACATTATTCCAAATCAGAAATTGCCCAGAAAAATACCAAGTTAAGTATACTACTTGCACCCTGCTAAGCAGTGCACTAACTTGATAGAGCTCACACAAGAGAACTATTGGAACTGATGTTGCATTCGCCATGTCATAGAGAGAGCTCATGAGGCTAATGGCTGAAGTGTACTGCCTAAGGAATGAAATTCAGAAGATGGAATCTAAACTGTAGAATTTGACCATAAAGAACAATGATTTGACTACTTATACTCAGAGATTCCAAGAGCTTACCATGTTGTGCACCAAGATGGTCCCCGAAGAGGAGGATCGAGTTGAGAGGTTTATTGGCGGTCTCTCGGATAATATCCAGATGAATGTGATTGCTGCAGAACCTACAAGACTGCAATATGCTGTTCGTATTGCTAACAATCTAATGGACCAAAAGTTGAAGGGTTATGCTATGAAGAATGCTGAAAACAAGAGAAGGTTAGAGGTCAACTAAAGAGATAACCGTGGGCAGCAACCACCATTCAAAAGACATAACGTTGGAGGTCAGAATGTGGCAAGAACCTATACAGCTGACAACAATGAAAGAAGAGTGTATAATGGACCATTGCCTCTCTGCAACAAGTGTAAGTTTCATCACGAAGGACCATGCATTGTGAGATGTGGGAAGTGAAACAAGGTTAGGCATTTGACGAGGGATTGTAGGTCCACGATTTCCACTACTTCTACTCAGAGGGGTCAAGTAGTGAATCAGAGAGTTTTTAACTTGTTTCGAGTGTGGAAGGCAAGAACACTACAAGAGTGATTGCCCAAAGCTGAAAGATCAAAATCGTGGAAACAAAACTGGAAACAAGAGTGGGACTGGTGAAGCAAGAGGAAAAGCATATGTACTAGGTGGAGGAGACGCTAACCCTGATTCCAACATCGTCACGAGTACGTTTCATCTTAACAACCATTATGCTTCTATATTATTTTATTCGGGTGCCGATCGAAGTTTCGTGTCGACTACTTTTAGTACCCTACTTGATATAATTCCTGATACTTTAGACGTTAGCTATGCTGTCGAATTAGCCTACAGAAGGATCTCTAAAACTAATACCGTGCTTAGAGGATGTAGGTCACCCATTCAATATTGACCTAATACCAGTAGAACTTGGTAGTTTTGACGTCATCATCGGCATGGGTTGGTTAGCAAACCATCATGCGGTGATAGTTTGTGATGAGAAGATCGTGTGGATTCCCTATGGAGATGAAGTTTTGATAATTCAAGGTGATATGAGTGGCAAAGGAGAGAAGTTAAAGTTGAGCATTATATCGTGCACCAAAACCCAAAAATGTATTAAGAAAGGTTGCCCAATTTTTCTGGCATAATTTACGAAGAAGGAAACCGAGGACAAGTCAGAGGAGAAACGACTTGAGGACGTGCCGACTGTACGGGATTTTCCGGAGGTTTTTCCAGAAGATTTGCCTGGATTACCACCAACACGACAAGTTAAATTCCAAATTGACTTGGTCCCTAGTTCTACACCTATGGTACGAGCCCCGTATAGATTAGCACTGTCGGAACTGCAAGAACTGTCTACCCAACTACAAGAACTTTCTGACAAAGGATTTATAAGACCGAGTTCCTCACCCTGGGGAGCCTCGATCTTGTTCTTCAAAAAGAAAGATGGATCTTTTCAGAAGTGTATCGACCACCGCGAACTAAACAAGCTGACTGTAAAGAATCGATATCCACTTTTAAGAATTAACGACTTATTTGATCAGTTGCAAGGATCAAGTGTTTACTCGAAGATCGACTTGAGTTCGGGTTATCATCAACTCAGAGTTCGTGACGAGGACATTCCAAAGATGGCGTTTAGGACTCGTTATGGCCACTACGAGTTCCAAGTAATGCCTTTTGGATTGACAAACGCACTGGCAGTATTCATGAACTTGATGAATCGGGTGTGCAAACCATACTTAGATAAATTCGTGATCATTTTTATTGATGACATCTTGATCTACTCTAAGAGTAAGTAAGAGCATGTAGAACATTTTAAGTTAATTTTGGAGTTGCTTAAGAAGGAAGAATTGTACGCCAAGTTTTTGAAGTGCGATTTTTGGCTATCAAAGGTACAATTTCTCGGTCACGTGATTGATAGTGAAGGCATTCACGTAGACCCGGCTAAGATTGAGTCCATCAAGGATTAGGCATCGCCCAAGACTCCGACAGAGATTCATCAATTTTTAGGTCTTGCCGGCTATTACTGACGATTTATCGAAGGTTTCTCGAAGATTGCCAAACCTATGACGAAGTTGACTCAGAAGAGCATGAAGTTTGATTGGACTGAAAAGGCAGAAGCAGCATTCCACCTGTTGAAGCAGAAATTGTGTAGTGTCCCGATCTTGGATTTACCCGAAGGTAGTGAAAACTTCAAGGTTTACTGTGATGCTTCCCACAAGGGGTTGGGCGCGGTTCTGATGCAAAAGGAGAAAGTCATAGCCTATGCATCACGCCAACTCAAGATGCACGAGAAGAATTACAATACACATGACTTAGAACTTGGAACGGTGGTGTTTGTTCTCAAAATATGGAGACATTATTTGTACGGCACGAAGTGCGTTATGTTTACTAATCATAAGAGCTTACAACATATTCTAGATCAGAAAGAGTTAAACATGAGACAACATAGATGTTTGGAATTGTTGAGTGACTACGACTATGAAATTCGTTATCATCTGGGAAAGGCGAACGTGGTGGCGGATGCTTTGAGCCGAAAGGAATGGATTAAGCCACTACGAGTTCGAGCTTTGGTTATGATGATTGGTCTGAACCTTCCCGTGCAAATTTTGAATGCTCAGGTTGAGACAAGAAAGGAAGAAAATTATGGAACTGAAGATCTGTGTGGTATGATTAAGAAGTTGGAGCCCCGTGCTGATGGAACGCTGTGCTTAAAGAATAGAAGTTGGATACCCTATTTTGGTGACTTAAGAACTTTAATTATGCACGAGTCGCATATGTCAAAGTATTCGATTCATCCTGGATCGGAAAAGATGTACCAAGACTTGAAGAAACTGTATTGGTGGCCGAATATGAAGGCTAAGATCGCCACCTATGTCAATAAGTGTTTGATGTGTGCTAAGGTTAAGGCTGAATACCAAAATATTCTGGTCTATTGGTTCAACCTGTGATCCCAGAATGGAAGTAGGAAAACATTACTATGGATTTTGTTACTAAGTTACCAAAGACGTCGACTAGTCAAGATACAATTTAGGTAATTGTTGACCGACTCACAAAATCTACTTATTTCTTACCAATAAAGGAAACCGACTCAATGGAAAAGTTGATGAGACAATACCTGATGGAATTAGTCTCGAGGCATGGCGTGCCGGTTTTGATTATTTCTAATCGAGACAGTAAATTTACATCTCACTTCTGGCAATCGTTGAACAAAGCTCTAGGTACTCAATTGGATATGAGTACGGCTTATCATCCACAAATAGATGGTCAAAGTGAAAGAACTATCCAAACTTTGAAGGACATGTTGCGTACTTGTGTGATTGATTTTGGGAAAGGTTGGGATAGACACCTACTTTTGGTGGAGTTTTCTTACAACAACAGTTATCACACGAGTATCAAAGCTGCACCGTTTGAAGCTCTGTAAGGCCAAAAATGTTGATCGCCTGTCTGTCGGGCTGAGGTTGGAGATGCTCAGCTCACTGGCCCGAAAATTATTCATGAAACAACGGAGAAGATCATTCAAATCAAGAAGCCTTTTTCTCTTCTTTTTGCACACTGAAATTCGTTTTTAGGGTTCAGTATTTATAGACTCTAGAATTTGGTCGATACGCCGTATTGAAAGGGTTCAATATGGCGTATTAGGGTAACTTGGCGTGGGCTCTACGATTATTATAATCTAGAATATTCCATGACTTGTACTTTAATACGGTGTACGGCATATAGATCATCTCATTGTGGATGCTGAGTGAAGTTTAGGGCACATATACGCCGTATATTCCTTTGTAGTATACATGATATCATAACACAAGCAAGAGATGATGGGTTGGCTACTTTATCTTAGAGAGAGAAAGTTGTCTTTCTAGAGAGAGAAAGTGCAAGATAATGTATAAGCTTGAAAAAAACAACCAACCCCTTCCCATGGGTGGGAAGGGGTAATTTACAATAGTTTTTCTGTGAGCATTAAGGGCTTGGGTATAGGCTTACCTTGGAAAAAGACCCGCCCAATACCGAAAACCATACGCTTACTTTTTCTAACTACGAGCTATGCTATACAAAACGATAACAACGGGGGTGACCAAGTCCTTTTTTCATAATCCTATACAATCTGCCCTAAGGGAGGTGTCACCCCAGAAAATACATTCTGAATTTTAGCATTCTACTTCATTGACCTTCTGTCTGTAGCTCGAAGTCTTTGATTCTTCAATCTTTGATGTCTTTGTACATTATGTAGTGAACTTTGAGATTTCTCTTAGACTTGTGCGATCTTTGAGCTTTCTTTGAGATCATCATCCATCTTAAGTCTCTTAATCATCCTGATTGAGTAAGGCATTGCCTCATGCTGATGTTGTGACTTTGACCGCATTGCTCACACTTTTCTTGATCATGATACTACTTCTTCAGAGTTGCGGAAGCGTTGTTTGTTGGTCCTTCAGTTGTCATGATGTCATTTACATGGAAGCATTAAGTGTGAGCATTGGGTGTGAATTGACTCTACTGGAACGAGGTTCTCCATCTCCATCTTGCTGATCCCTTGTAATAAAACAGTTAGCAAATAAAGCTTATGGTCGAATATGTCTTTGTCATTCGCACGAGACTGGTTGATAAACCTCCGGGTCTGTGAGTGACCCGACCAGACAGTAGATTCATCTTAAGAAGAATCTCCTTGACAGGATTTCCAGTATAAGTATCAGATCATCTAATGTAACCATCAAAATCTCCATACTTTCCTGTTCTCTTATCGAACGTCACAAAGCAAGACAGCACAGATAAGAGAGAATCGGTAGTTTACTATCTTACCGATTGAAGATAAAAATTGATTTGAAAATCAATACGCCGTGTTACTTGAGAAAGAATTTTTGTGACACAACGATAGTAGTTTTATAGCCACAAAATCAAATTTTCTCGAAAAACATTTGTTTTGAAAGATGTACACATTCAATGTGCTCGGAAAATCAGTTGTTGACATATCGAGGTTTTCCAAATGATCCCAATTCACAACCTGGAACAAGTTTGATACCCACAAGAATCGCACCAACGTTGCTTCCATTTGTCACAAGTTAATCCATAGTGGATCTCACATGTCACCTACCAAGATCATTGTTGATGTTGGCCTAGAAGGATTTCCATCTTCCAATAGTGAAGTAACTTTCGTATCACTCGGATTTCTGGCAATACCACGAGGATTAATGCGAAGGACTCTAAGATCTATTTACTGTGTCACAGTGTGTGAGGAATAAGCACATTATGGAATAGTGTCCTAACGAGACTTTTTGGATGAACACAAGGCTCTAACTCAAATAGTGCCATTTTTGTTTTAGTAGGTCGTAGGCTGTGCAGACCTGCCCACCTTTTCAACATCATCTAACTCGCAGTGAGAGAGACCGATAGAAATGTAATAGATCTCCGTGAAATAAATGAAACAAGAATCCTTTGAGGGATCTTGATAGCTTGGGGGATGTGCAGCGTATCACTGGTCCCATGATAACTTGTCTTCAATGCCAGCAATCAACCTTGGTGATTCTGAAAGCATATGGTATTGACCCTTTCTGCCTAAAGTTTAAGGAGGTCTGCTTTGCTTTTCACCCTTTTTCTTAACATTCTTATTCATTCTTCAACCCTTCAGTGCTTACAGAATACTTCATTACTAGATACCTGTTGGGTTTATTCCAGTACTGCTCATCTCAGTCCGCACTATTCCCTTATTCTCACATAACTCCTTTTGTAATCATACCTAAGGACTTCTACACTAACTAGTGGATTGTCCATGGGTAGATCCCTCCGAATTTGGTAGGATCATGGGAACATGTACCTAACCATACCATCCTTATAACTCCAATAAAGTAAATACGGGGTCGGTCTTTTGTACTATCTCTCGCGATCATATACCATTCGCTCCCCCTTAAGATGTGCATCGATATTCGAAACAAGTTTACACATATGTAGGCCTACACTTGATTAAAAGATTACATTTTTATATACAGAATTGTTCGTATTAAATCACATTTTCTCCCCCGAGCAAAAATTTCAAATCTGTTGAGATTTTGGGTCTCAATTGATTTAAGTTTAGGAAAATTTGGGAGAAAGAGTGTCAGGTTTATATAATCCGAATGTGAAGTATATAGTTACTTAATATACAAGCCTAAGATACAGTCTTAGTCACTACAAAATAATGTACATCTTACAACAACGTATATATTATACCCACCCTCATTCGTTCTCTTCATAACCGGTAGTCGCCTTCTCTGATCCGTCCACCCACAAAGCTCTCCAATTCGAAAGATACGTCGTATCTTTACCTTTTCTGGATAAGCGAACATGAAGCCTTGCTCCTGTCAACATCTTTCTCGTCCAAATCTAGTGTTCATCCTGGATTAAGTCATTTGATCTGGAATTCCTGACTCGATAGTCCCAACGCTTCATCAATCAGTTGCAGAGTGCATCACTGATCTTGTGTATTCATTGAACCTCATTATCATCTGAACCCGTATCTGTCTCTGAATGTAACTGCCCTTGGAGAGTCTATGACTGTGTAGTCATGCTTGAATTCAAATCCAGTGGCTTCCCTCCAGTTTTTGGTTGAGTTTAGCTTGTCTGGTAACTCTCAATATTTTCTGAGCTGGAAGTCTTCTACGCGTGTCTGAAAACCAATATCTGGTCCATAGGTGACCAGCGGTAGTTAGAAACTTTTTGTCTTCGGTGATAGGTGGTTCACAGTGACCTTGAGGATTTAACAAGTACAGATCTCAAAGTCACTGGGGTACATTAATGAAGTCCCTTTCTGCTATGACGTATTCTTTTAGATCCGCTCGACGAAGAGAAATATATCTTCATGTAGTTGTACCATACTTGAAAAGAACCTCGATTCGACGACACTTAAGAATACGCATATGAGTCCTAACTGCTCGGCGTCTCCTTCAGATAATCGGTCCATATAGAATCGTTGTCTTATGAAACCACCAATGAGAGATACCATACATATCTGCAATGTCATACTTGCATTCCGCTGCAATCCAAGACTGATTGTCACCAGTTGCCTAATCTACATCAGAGATAATATGCCGCCTTCATCTTCGAGATTGACAAGGCCGGTCTGCCAACCTTGCGACCATATCGTAGATACTCCAGGTCTTTGTTGAAGAAGAAGTCTGGTGGAATGGTTTACATGCCTGGTTCACCTCCCAGTGGAAGTGGCTCGCAGACGTTGTACCAAGAGATTAGCATCACCACTTTATCGTTGAGAAGTTTGTGGCACTCTCCATTTGGAATTGAGATGAATCACGTCATATGAAACACTTTACGATTCGAATGCAGGGCCTTCCGTCTTTGGGAGTGAGTCAAGAGATTCTCAGTTGTTAACAATACCAACCATAAATGTCTCCATATCCCTGGTGTTGAGCAAGTAGAGAGTTTCTCCTGTGGAGCCGCATGTCGAAGCAGAGGCCCAGTTGTTTGTTGGCATAGACAGATCAGATGATGGAATAGTCCAAGCAGGTTCTGGAGTGGCCGGTCTGTCTTCAGTGAGAGGTTTCCACCAACTCTGCCTCAGGTTGACTGTAGGAATATGATCACGTCCGACCTCATCATCACTAGAGACTGCTTGTTCATCTGCAGTGGTTTCATCATCCATATAGAGATCATCAGGAATCAGTGTGATTGAAGGCTTAATTCGGGTGTCAGTCGTTGTCCACGCAGAGTATTCAGCTGAAGCAGCTGTCTTTGAGGAACTTGGGGCTGCAGTGCCTGTTGACTGATCTCCCTGATGAGTGGATGAGGACGGAGGTGGTGGAGGAGGAGCTTGGGCAGAATCAGAGGCTCCGGTTGTGCCAGAAGCCCCTGATGCGCCTGACGGTGGTGGAGGAGGAGGTGGTGGTGAAGGTGGCGACCCAAGGGGAGGCTTTGGAGAATCTTGCTTACCTTTCTTCTTAGTTTCCTCCTGAGCCTTATCATCATCAAAGTCCTCACATTCATCACGATGGATTGAGCCCTGCAGTGCTTCATATGCTACTCGGTGTTCAGCATGTCCCTTGTCATAGTTCTCCTCCAACATGCGTTGGAGCAGAATTTCCTTCATGTCAGACGTAGGGAGATCCTTGAAGCGAGCACGAAGAGGAGCTCTCATTGCATGATTTACTGATGAGATAACCACCTCCTTGACTGATTCATTAACCTTTCGGTCAATTTCTTCTGAATCAATGAACTCCACCGTCTGCTCTCTGATCATTTTGGATACGTCCACACTCTCCAACTTATGGATTCGGTTCCCTTACTTGTCTAGCTTTGTCTCTAGGGCTTGATTTTCCTCCGCCAAGTTTGCTATGTGTTGTTCGAGTTCGCCCATGCGCTTAATGAGAATGGGATCTGATGAACCTTGCTGAGGTTGAGGTGGTAGTGGAAGAGTTTTTGTTATTGTTGTTGTTGGTGCGGCAGTTGTGGTTGTGGTGGTTGGTAGAGGCCAATGAACATTGGGTGAGTCAGGTCTAGACACGAGATCGATCACCGGGGATGTCATAGGAGGGATGATAGAGATGTCTTGCTGAATAGTGACGGACACCATTGATTCAGCCTCGGTGTCTGCTGTTGTCTTCTCATTATCGGCCTCAGACGGTTGGTCATTCAGGAATTGATCACCAAAGCTGAAGTCTTTGGCGAGATGTTGTAGAGAAGACAACGTCCATGTAGAGCTGACGGGTTCCTCTGGTATCATCTGTTCAACAACTATTAGCTTTAGGTTCTCTTGAACATCAGGGTATGCCGAGGCTGTAAACCCTTCATCCATATGCTCAGGTTGTGGTTGACTGGAGGGATCAGTGATCTCAACATCTGAGGGTTTAAGGTTTGGTCCAGCGAGAACACCAAGGGTTGGTAACGGTAGGGATTCAGCAACATCATCAGGGTTTGGTCCAGCCTGGCCTTCATCTGGTGTACCAGGGTCTGATCCAGCCTGGCCTTCAGCTAGTGTACCAGGGTCTGATCCAGCCTGGCCTTCATCTTGAGTCCCACTTCTACCCACTGACGGCATTTCCTCATCAGACTCCGTATCACTGCCATATAATCCGAGTTCGGCATATAAGGAAGTAGAGTCTTCACGGCCTGCTGTTGTAGTTGGAATGTGAGAACGTCTCTGAAGTATGTACTGTTCAGCTGAGCTCTTCTTCTTTGGAGTTTGAAGGTTGAGAAGAACTTGGGCCGCTTGTTCCTCGCCTACTTTCTCTTTCCCCTTCCCTGGCACCTCTGGTAGTGGTTGAAATTTCCCAGTGTCAGTTTCCCTGAATACCACAGGAGGGAGAGGACCCCTTTGAGTCGGGTATGCATCTGTTAAGCTTTCTTCTAGAACCTTTTGCAGTATTGCCTCCTCTGTGTCTTCAAGGCTGGGTTTAGCAGCAGGAACCCCTTCATCAACGAATTCATCTACCAGCTGCTTAGAACTCTTAACAGTTCTCTTCTTAACCACTTTCCCTGCCTTAGCACGTTTGGCAAGTGGTTGGGCCTCAGACGATTCTGACACAGGTTTGCGCTTCTTCTCCTTAGGTTTGGCCGGTGCATGTTTAGACTTCTTGGCTTTAGTTTTAGAAATGGTTGGTTGCTCGGTTGCCTTTGGTTTTGCTTGTTTGGTAGGTTTGGCTGGCTTTGGTGCGGGAGATTCAGGATCACTTAATTCCTCACCCGCGATGTACCGTTGATGCTTTGCAACCTTTTCCAGATAGGCATCATAGTAGTCTGCTCCTCGAATGACATTATTGATGAGTTCATTCGGTATTGTCATCCCAAAGACTTCTCGTTTGCTTCCCTTAGCACTGAACTTAAGATGACCTAGTACAGGTTCCTCAGTAGGCAAATGTAGTGGAGAGTCGGGTCTTGGGTGGAAGTTGTGCAGCCGTTGCAGGTGAAATATGATCAACTTTGTGAACCTGATACTTGGGATAAGGATAAGAGTTGCTTTCTTCTTCCCCAGAGTATGTTGTGCCAACTTCCTTTTGTCTTCTGTGAAGGTGTGGATGGATTGAGTAAATTCTTCCCACATCCTTTCAGCATAGTCGATGTGAGCTCGATTGACAATACCCCAAAGGATCTGTAGCGCTGGGGCTCTCGGCCTTTCAAATCCAGAAGTTTTTCCCGTAAGGCACAGATTGATAATGGTTGCTAGTGCCCTCCACGGTTGGAACATGTCATTAGTGGTGACATTGGACAAGTGCACGACTTCCTTTGGATACCCCAACTCATTGACAAATTCAACAAGGGTATCAGGAGTTGGAGGAGAAGAGAAGGCCCGGTTGTTGTCGACTGGTGTTATTTGAAGGGCATCTCTGAGTGTGTCTTGATTGAGATTAAACCATTGCTCGTACCCTTTGACAAAAAAACCTAAATAATAAACTTCTAGCTTTACTGTCAAAACGAATAGTATCCCAGAATTGTTGAATGTAGATAGCCGGTATTGTTGATGACGCTGTAAAAGCTCTGAAGAAGTTTGTTTGCTTGAGAATGTCCACAGCTATCTTGAAAATTGGATTGCGTTGAGATTTTTCTTCATTCAGATAGCAGTTGCTTTTCCCAATTGGCACCCATTGATTGCGTGGCACGATTTGTTCATCAGTACGAACGGGTGAGGCCCTTGCGGGAGCTTGTTCAGCATTAGCCATTGATACTGCAAAGTTACAATCATAGACGAACGAGCATGCAGATAATTGTTTGTTAGATGAGAGTCAAAAGCAACGGAAGTTTAAGTATGTATGCACACGATCAAGATACAGAACACTTAGATCATGTTAGAGTGTTTAAATCAGTGAGATTGATCAACTCTAGATTTTAACCGATGATAACTCATCCAAAAGAGAACAAACACACTTGCAAAAACCACACGATTCAAAGGCAGTTTCCAACCAAAGCAGAACAAGATGCAATGGTTGAGAACACTCTAAGCAATCTTAATCTATGACGAAGATTATGACCCAAAACAGCAAGGATTTTACCTGCTCAGACTCAAAACGCAGATATCAAAAACGCAACTAGGAAAGACCAATCATTCTCAAAACGCAACTAAGTCAAAACGCAGTCATACTCAAAACACAACTAAGTCAAAACGCAGTCATACTCAAAACGCAACAAAGTCAAAACGCAATCATTCTCAAAACGCAACTAAGTCAAAAGCGCAGTCATACTCAAAACGCAAGAAAGTCAAAGCGCAGTCATTCTCAAAACGCAACAAAGTCAAAACGCAATAATCAAAACGCAATGATTATAATATTCAAAACACGTCAAAACGCAACCCTTTTAGAAAATTTGAATAGTAGGGTCAATATTATAATATTAAAATTTCTTTAAAATCAAAACGCAATGAGTTGCGCATTGAACCAGAATTTATCAAAGTAATCAAAACCAGTCAATTTATTATACATCAAAACGCAACATGAATTATGGCCTTTAAAATTCTAAAACGCAACAACAATCATAACCACAAAACGCAACATGAATGTGGCCTTTAAATCCTAAAGCGCAACAACAATTATAACCACAAAACGCAACATGAATGTGGCCTTTAAATCCTAAAACGCAACAACAATCATAACCACAAAACGCAACATGAATGTGGCCTTTAAATCCTAAAACGCAACAACAATCATAACCACAAAACGCAACATGAATTTATCCTTTAAAATCCTAAAACGCAACCACGAATATAACTCAAGCCGCAACATTGATTTAGCCCTAAAACGCCGCATGAATTCGTCCTCAAAACGCAACATTAAACCCCTAAAACGACCACGAACATCTACAAATCTGCAGCATGAACATATTGCTATAAAGGTAAAAAAAAACAACCATACTTCGACAAGCATCGGGGCTTTTATGGAAAGGGCGAGGATTCAAATTCAAGCATTAACAAAGCACTAATACCTTAGTAATTAAAACACGAAATCAAACTCTAACATGTACTCCCCCCCCGATTTGGATATCACTACAAGTGTCTATGCACAAGAGACGCCCAAGAGAGATCTCATTTTGAAATCAAAACGCATTAAGATGCTTGAAGAGAGAAAATGGAAATATTGACTACATAAATATAATATATATTTTTTTTGTGTTTGACTTTGTCAAAACGC
Source organism: Tanacetum coccineum (assembly GCA_026074375.1). Classification (NCBI taxonomy): domain Eukaryota; kingdom Viridiplantae; phylum Streptophyta; class Magnoliopsida; order Asterales; family Asteraceae; genus Tanacetum; species Tanacetum coccineum. The sequence continues at coordinate 61,619 of BQNB010000548.1, read as the reverse complement.
AACCCCCCCTTTTTGTTCAAAACTTGCACTTTCCACATTTGGCATAAATGGTCCCTCTCTTTCTTATTTCTTATAATGTAAGCTAAGTTACACTAATGGTTTGAGTAACTTTTAGGAAGTGACACAAATGGTCCTACACATTTAATGAACCTATGATACAAGTAGCAAATAGCACATATGATCCTTAACATGCATATAATTGACACAATTGGACCTTTTTAAGTTAACACTAGTTTAACTCCCCCTTAACCCATCACCCCGTTAGTTACGAAAAACTGCCTGAAAGATGTCATAAATTTGAAAAACCACTCTCCCCCTCAATCAATGACCCGTCTTCTAGTTAAAGAGCTGTAGTCGTTGATTGAGTGTCAAATTTATGAACAACCAAGTCCGATTACTTTTCAAAAAATCCGCTTTAAGCCACCACGTGAGATCCAAATAATTTTCTGAAGAATCATAGACGGAAAATTATGAGGATAAAAGAAGACTTCTCTTCTTAATCAAGAAATAATGCACTGAAGCGTACATTAGATCAAGGTTGCAAGGATATAAGATAAAGCCTAGCCACGGGAAAACTTAATCACCCGTTGTTTAGGAACAGCCATCTTTTTTGGCGACGAGCTTCCTCAATTTTGAAAGGGGGGGATTTGCAGTCTGAAATAACTGCAAGCCAATTAGACATGTTTTGAAAGATTTAAACTTCCGTTCGAGCTTCATTTAAAGACCCGTGTCATTATTGAACGACATTGCTAGGACCGTAAATGTTATCGATAAACGAAAGACATGTCTTGAAGAAAAACTATTTTTGGAATTTTCAATTTTTCTTATTTTTGTATTTTCTTTTGGATTTAAGTATGTACATATATACAAATCACATTTTTACAAAGGATACGTGAAGTCATTCCGTTTACACATCCAGAACCCATGCCTGAAGACTTTTGAGTGTCCTCCGGCTTCAACACTTCCATGCCAAGCCTCGGGAGAATGAATTCGAATCGTGTTCTCTTGTCAGCGCCTTAGTGAATAAGTCCTAGCCAGTTGATACTCTGTCCTCACGAAATACAACTCACCCACTCTTTTTCACTTGTTCACTGATGAAATGATGCGGATGTCTATGTGTTTAGACCGAGAATGCTGAACGTTGTTTGCAGGCAAAGAGCTATGGCACTCTTGTTGTCACAGTACATAGGGATGCGATGTATGCAAAGCCCATAAACTGTTAATTGAGACCGTCATCCATAGGATTTGGGCCACAGCAAACCATACATCGCGATGTATTCAGCTTCTGTAGACGAAGATAGACGTGCTAGTGTTGCTTCTTTGATGACACATCCTAGAATAACTTAACACCAAGGAACTGATCACTGCAGATGTACTTCTTCGAGTGTCCTGACAACCTGCATGATCTGCATCTGCGTATGCGGTAGCCATGCTGGTCTTTCGGATACCAATGACCCATAATGATGGATCTTGGAGAGTACCAAAAGACCCGTTTAATCTGCCTCAAGGTGCATTTTCGTGGGCCTAGTATTGATGATCATATGCACACGATGCACACAGCAAAGTACAAGGTCAGGTCTACTGCTGTGAGATTACGATCAGGGACCCAATCAAGCTGGCGATACTTGGACTGGTCAACGGGGATCCTGAGAGGTCCTCATCCGCTTGTTTCGCTTACCACATCGAATGTCAACAGGGTCACTTTTAATGAAGAATCAAATTTCTTAAAAATCTATTGCATTTAAGCTTGATTTATGAAAAATGCCTCTAGGGATTTTGAGAGATTTGTAACCCTAAAAAAAATGATATTAGACCCTTCATCGACATTTGAAATTTAGAAACTCATTTCCAATATGAAAAAGCGATCACATCTTTGGGGTCGTCAGAGGCAAATAATAATCATCAACATATATTTGAACATGAAGAGCGTGTGTTTTTCCTGTTTTGCGAATGAACAAGGTGGATCGACGACACCCTTGGAGAATCCTTGAGCCAGAAGAAACTCTTACAAGTGTCATAACCAAGCTCGTGGAGCCTGTTTCAACCCGTAAGTAGCATTCGTACCAGACGGATGCGACAAAGATACGACTAACGTGGGTCAACAAAGCCAACCGGTTGGTGGAGCATAAACTACATCTTTTGAGCTCCGCCAAAATCAAGAATGTCCGTTAGTCCACGTCCATTTGATAAACTGTGTATGTTGTATATTGCTGCGGCATTGGCGAATGAATACCTGATAGCATCAATACGATCAACCGGGGCCAAGGATCTTCCAAATCTAGACCATCCTCTTTACGCAATCCTTTGCTCAAGAACGTGCCTTGTTTTTTTCAACACATCACCATACTCATCCAGCAACAACTTGTAAATCCACTATAGATCTATAATCATGGCACTGTCGGAGGGTTGGTTACTAATTCCTATACATCCATCGATCAAATTCCATGGATTTCGTCTGCATGCTGAAACCACAGTCTTAGTACACAGATTGAAAAGTTATTTCGGTTCGACTTTGGACAGTACAAAATTGTAGAAGCACCACAAAGCATCTGTAGCAAGTCGTTATCCTAGTGATACCGGTCCTTGAAGGGTTCCCCAATGATGTTATCAATAGGATGAGAGTCAGTCCATTTCCGGACATGTTCATGATGTTGGGTGGATTGGCTGGATTCAGGTATGTTGATTTCCCCAGATGATGAAGCGTCAGAGTTATTGTCTGGGGCGAACTCATTTACAAATGGATCGGGATCAGCTGCGGCAAACGGATTAACTTCCGCGGATGGCTCACCTGCAGTAGGTATGACCGGGATTGGATTCTGATGGATACTCGGTGGATTGAAATACTCATCAAACATGGGTTGGAATAGCATCTCCATTCTTTTATTCGTGGGAGTGCAATAGGTATAGCAGAGAGCCTGGATTAGGGTACGAGCCCTTGAACTGATAGGTCCATGCGTCAACATGATAGGAGCGGGTACCTGAAACTGAATTTACAGGAGCCATTTGCTCAGTCAGCTACTCGAATGTAACATGAATAGTCCCTCCATTATTTGCGGGTCCTTTTCGTTGTAAATTCTGTAACCCTTCCTTTTGGTGCGTAACCAACAAGATTCGATATCAGCCGTCGTTGTAGTTACCCAAGATTCCTCACTGTCATTTGTAGGGTAACACAGAGCACCAAAGACACGAAAAATGTGAGATCAGTCTTCTTATGTGTACAAGCTCAATGGTTATTTCACTGTGCCGGTGTGAATACGGAACGGTTTTTGGGTGGAAACAAACAGTAGCCCACAGCTTCGGCCCAGAAGAAACTCGTGCCTTGGAAAAAATTAACATTGTCCGTGCCGCCTCGACAAGAGTACGGTTCCTTCTTTCGACAACGCCGTTCTGCTGTGGAGTCCTTGGAACAGTCTTTTGATGAAAAATGCCTACCTTTTCATAGTGGTCATACAATGTTTTGTTTACAAATTCCGTGCCATTGTCGGTGCGAATGAATCTTACAGTTTTGTTGAGACCGACTTAAATTTGCATCAGAAATTTGATGACAACTGCAGGGGTTTCATCCTTGGATCTCAAAAACTTAACCCACGTAAACCGAGAATAATCATCGACGATGACCAAGATATATTTCTTCCCATTAATCATTTGCACACGCATCGGTCCACATAAGTCCATATGAAGGGTGTTTAGAACTTCCAAATTGGTGTTTTCAGTTTTGGGTTTGTGGGTATCTTGTGTATGCTCTTTCCTAATTGACAATGCATAACAAAGATAAATCTTTCTCAAACATCAATCTAGGTAAGCCACGAGCAAGGTCTTTTCTTGCAAGATCATTGATAGTACCGAAGTTCAGTCGGTGGTTTAAACGCCAGATGCCAATAACCATGATTGTTCTTAGGACTTTGTGATATTAAGCAATCGGGGGAGGACTTCCATGCATGTCTGTCAACAGTAATAGTGTATAAATTAGAGCCACGGGACCCTTTAAGTAATTCTACACCCTCCGTATCACGAACATAACACGAATGCTTTCTGAAAGCAACCTCCAAATCTGAATCACAAAATTGACCGACAGAGAACAAATTATGCCCCAGACCTTCCACATAGTATACCCTGGAGATTACACTATCACCGATGACATAATCTCCATAACCCATAATAGCACCAAAATGATCATTCCCGAACCTAACTGTCCCGATGAACTTTTTCACGAAATTCATGAGCCTTGAGCGATCCCCCGTCATATGTTTTGAGCAGCCTGAGTCCAAATACCAAAGGACGATTTGTACGACCTGCATTTGAAAACAGACGAAGATAGAGAGTTTGGAAAATTGGATCCCCAATGTTGGTTGGGTTCCGATTGGTTAGCACAAGCAATGGCTGACATTCATGTAAGTTAAGTGAACTCTATTTAAAGGGCACAGATCACTGAGCGGAAATGTTCTATCCTGTGGGTCTCATTGATAACCATATTGTTGACGTGATTAGCAAGTTCTTTCCAAAACTGTTTGATATGTTTAGGTTCCACACTTTGTGTAACTTGCTTTGTGTTTCCAAACTTGTTTGAAGTTTTGGTTTTCCCTACTTGTGTACCTGCTTAGTTTTCCAAACTTGCACAACAATAACGCACAACAATATTAACATTGGGGGAGGCAATTCACAGAGTTCAAAATAAGTAACCACACACATATCATGATAAGCCGAAAAATAAACATTTTGTTTACATGTTTAGGCCCGACAGAAAGAAATCGAATTAATTACATACGCTTAGAGCTAATACTAGAATCAACACTATTCGAGGTTCTAAGACTAGAGCCTAACTAACCTAGAGTGTCTTCAACTTTCTTCAAGCTGTCTTACTCATTGCTGGCCGGAACCATATGTTTCTTGATATGCTCCTAGGCTGAGATCCGCTAGCATCAGTGCAACAGCTTACTCCTGTAGAAGGAGGCACAGGGACATTAGACTTCTGAGTGTACCTTGGCTCTACATGTTTGTGTGTAGTACTACTTGATGTTGCAATTTGGTCCTCAAAGGCAATTTGCTTTTTTCTAGGGGTGGTAGCATGCTTCTTATCTTGTTGATTAAAGACCTTTGGACATGTGCCAAATACATATTCTAAGAGTTCCTGAGAGTGCTTAGTGTACCGGCAAGCAAATTCGAGTGAACTATCTAAAGGTCTTTCAGCTTTGGCTTCTTCCACTATGTCGCGAAGTGTATCTACACTTTCCTTAAGATGCCTGAGATAAACTAGATGAACTTCCCTATTATTCCTATTGCGAGGGGGAATAGGTTCAACATCTAGAGCATACTTTCCTGGTGCAGTTACTTTTGGTTTAAACTGAGTTGTAGTGACACATGAGACCTTGCGGGTATACTGCATTTTGGACCTTTAGACTTTCATTTTCACTTTTAAGGGCAGATGTCTGTTCTGTATGCTTAGCACGCGTAATCTTGATAGAATCATACAATTCCTTGTAATGCTGCTTAATCTTTGCATTTTCTGCCCTAAAAAGTTCGTTTTGTTCTTGAAGACTATAAACCTCTTCAGTTAATTGTGAGATCTGAAAGTCCGACCCTAAGACTAGTGGTCGTTCTAATTCACTATGGGTCTCCTGAAATTGAGAGATTTGCATTTTCAGCTTTTGAATGACATTGTCTTTTCCTTGAAGGGAAGCTTTCATTTGACCGATCACAAAAACGGAGTTAAAATCAGGAGTATCGTTAACGGATGAAGATGGTTTATTCTGAAAACTATCTTTAAAGGTTTTGAACTTTAACTGTAAGTTTAGCTGATTATACCTCAGATGGAAACCGGTTTAAAAGATCGTTATAATTATACCTTACGGATATCATCAACGTAAATTTCGAAAGCTCAACTTTCAAGTATCCAGACAACGGGTTTTGACGAACATGATGAGCCTATTGCAATTCATAAATCCTTATTATATTGAGCTCAGAATTTTGAGGCAACTAACACATCTTTAAGCCAGCAATCAGCAATTATATTAACATGTTCGAGAAGAAGGTTCTTCCGTTCTAATTGCATCATGTTTCCTATCAACAGTACTTTTGGTCTATACAGCATCCAACTCATCAAAGGCATCACAATCATTTCTTTAACTTTCTTTTGTTAGAAGCCTTTTGAATCCCTCAAAAATGTTCTTGAAGAGTTTAAAAAATGGAATTGACCTCCGTGAGGTTAACATTCTTGGTTTTTCAAAAACCCCTTTCCTCTCCCCCTTCAGTGATCCCAGTTGGTGTAATTATCTTTTTACAGTTTTATATCAAATTCCTAAACAGTTGGTCTAAGTGTAACACATGTTGATTTTCACTTGACTATTTGGTTAGGAAGCACTCTGGGGAACAAGCGTTGCAGGTGTATTTTGGAGGATACACATTAACGCTTTGGATGAGGTCTGGTGTCTGCTCTTTGAAGCTTCAGCTTCATTTTGACAATATCTTGGAGACCAAAAAAATTGTTCCTGGGTCAGTTTGTTTCGTGGAGAAAATGGTGCAAGAAAAATCTCTTTCGAGTAATTTGTGCGGGTGAAATTGACCTTACTATCCAACACATGCATTTTCGCTTCATTTTAATCATTGCCATTTCTTCCTAGAAATTTTTCAGATTGTTCTAGGTCTCCACACAGTCCACGTACTACGGCCCGGGTGCATGATTGGTGGACAATTACATGGACCACATATACAGGGCAGGCTGAAACCTTGCCTTGCCGATGTAAATAAAAACAAAAAAGACATAGGGGATTCATGAAGCCAATGGCTACCTTATTCACTTCATCATAATAAGACCTAGGTACACATCATGTAAACTTTTTGAAAATAGACTGCCTTGTTTTGAATAGCTTATTCCTCGACCTTATCTTTAAGGCCTTATTTAAGTCCAAAAATTTCATCAAGGAATTTGTTTTCTTTCTGATTAAAAGCCTTTTTTCAAAATGTAACTTCATCTACCATTAACATGTTTATGTTGGATGGATACATGCAAGTTGCTATTAAATATAATGAAGTTCCTTATTCAAATTTTTTTCTTCCTTAGATATTACGGTTCACAAAATAACTAACCGTAGTTGCTCATCAATCTTTTGTTTCCCGGTTCATTAATTCAAACTGGCCGTCTTTTCATACATTCACTTGTTCCTTATATGTGGCAAGTTCAGCATTTAACAAGTTATTAGCTACTGTATTCCCTAGGTGTATGAGAGACAGATCGGACATCAGAATCATGCAAGTCATTATCTATCATCACATATGCATCATTTGGAACCATAGATGCATTATTCTGTATAACCGGTACTGCGTTGTCCTTTACATACTGATCATAAGAAGTCATATTACTATCACTCGTATAAATCACATGTGAGTCAACAACGTGGTTTGGTCGTACATCGTCGTGCATCTCGTGTTCCTCATGATGATCACAAACAGCATCTTGATAGTGATCATGAGCCTGTACCATCAGATAAGACATCCGAATCATAAGACTACCGGCTTCAATCAAAAACTGGATCTGCGTATGATAGATTTTGCCATGAAGGTTTGTTGCCGTAGGAAGCACATCAACATCAGAATCAAACGCAATCACAGTCATCAGCTTGAAACACATTATCCACATTGAGAGCTAAGTCTTGAACAGGTTGCTCATCCACATCTTCATCAATAGCATTGTCCAGTCCACCAGCTAGGAACAATGACTGCTCTTCATCCAAGATTACCCTATTCTCTTGAGCTTGCATTAGCAACATCTTGTCTTTGAAGTATTCGGAGTTTCTGGGACAGGCTTGGGTTTGAGTGCAGTTTCTCGCTATGTGACCTAACCCGTTGCAGTTGTAGCACTTAACCTGCCTAGCTTGACCCGGATTAGCATTCCCCCTCTGTTTTGTGCTCTCCCATAACCAACGCTCCTGCTCCCCGTGCACTGTTACCCTGTCCTCTGTTCTGTTACCCTGTACATTCTGAACAAACACCCAGCCGTCTTGTTAACCGAAAGCTGATTCCTTGGATGGAATGATGTTCTGAGTTGATTTGTATTTGTTGACTAAGGAAAGTTTTTGTAAAGATTGGGTGATTAAGGCAAGTGTGTTTGGTTAGGTTCTCGATAGTTTTCAGATGGAGAAATTCACAGATCAGATTGTGAGGTGTCAACCAGGAAGGGGTTGATGATATGTGTTGGGTGGATTCGTTGATGACTGGGAATGATACGGTTGATGTGAAACATTGGACATCAAGGCAAGAGGATCAACTGTCTGTTGTGTGAGACGTTCCAACATCATCTTGTTCTCGTTGGCATGTGCCTCATGTTGCTTCAGGTAAGCATATAGTTGATCAAAGTTTGAATCTTTCAATCCTTTTATTAAGTTGACAGGCTGTAACAAATCTTCCCCCATTCCCGGCACATGTTATTCACAAACTTTTGAGTTCCATGCTGAATTTTTGACATTGTCCATCTTGATGTTCCGCATGTCATTGATGAGCTTGGCAAACCGAACATAATAGCTGTGAATGGTTTCGCCTTTGTTCTGACGGAAGTGTTCAAAGTCATCATACAGTTGTGATTCACGGTCTTCCTTTGTTAGTTCCGATCCTTCCAAGAGCATCTTCACATTGTCCCATATGTCTTTAGCATCGATGTAATGATTTATGAGTGAATAGATATCTTTTGGTAGACCTTGAAGTATGATGTTTGTTGCCCGGATGTCTGCATTATACCTGTCCTTCTCCTCTTGTGACAGTTCCGAATAAACACGAGGTCGTTCAGGACCTAGATTGATTGGACCTTCTGTTCCTTCTTCAATGATTCCTCGCGTGTCCCCATCGCGAAATGGTCCTTCATCAATTGATTTTAAGATGTTTATCCCATTATCCTTACCCCGACAGTATAATCTAATACGTTGTTGCCATGAAACAAAGTCAGCTTTATCAAGCATCGGTGGTCGGGTATCGGAACCGGCACATTGGATGTCCTCTGAAAGATTAGCCATAATGATTACTTGTGAAATGATTATGTTGATCGATCAATGATTAGTGATTGTATGTTAAAAGTGATGATTGTTTGATGGATTAGGTGATATGTTGTTTGATTGAAGTTTGGTTTGGTTGAGTTAACGTTAACTTAATGTTGATTGAGGTTTTGTCAAAAACAGTGAAGTTTTGGGTCAAAACGCAATGAAGAATTATCAAAACGCAATGAGGAGTTATCAAAACGCAATGAAACTTCTCAAAACGCAATGAAGAGTCTCTAGTCAAAACGCAATGGAGACTCCTACGGTTCTATCAAAACGCAATGTTGCGATTTGATCAAAACGCAACCAATTAAAAAATTGGGCAGAGTATCCCCTAGTCAAAACGCAACAAAAATCTTCAAAACGCAACCTGTAGTCAAAACGCAACGACCAAAACGCAACGACCAAAACGCAACGACCAAAACGCAGCGTCTAGGTCAAAACGCAGTGATCAAAACGCAATATGCTTCCTTCACCCAAAACGCAACCACGAATGTCACAGAAGGTCAAAACGCAACGACGAAGATACGAACTTTTTTACCTAAAAACCCTTAAAAATCACCCTTTTGAACGTTTTCACTTGGTTTCTTTTTGCCCATACTTGGGTCCTAGAATATATAACAACTATAAAACACTTACTTTAACATCACAAACATGAAAATCACGGGAGTGTCCAAGAATAAAAACCATAAACTTTCTAAAACCACACTTTTGATCTAAACTAACCAAGAAAACGCACACACAATCTAGCTAATCATCCCATGTGCTCTGATACCAATTGTAGTATACAAGAGATCATAACACAAGTAATGGATGATGGGTTGGCTAATTTGACTTAGAGAGAAAATGTCTATTTAGAGAGAAAGTGCAAGTGATATTTTTCATGAAATGAAACAACCAACCCCTTCCCATGTGTGGGAAGGGGTATATATACAAATGATTCTTTCTGACTACGAGCTATGCTATACTAATGATACACGGGGGTGACCGAGTCTTTTTCATAATCCTAACATTATAGACCTCACTAGCTTGTCTTTTGACAAGCTAGAGTTTGTAGATTGCTTATTTCATCCTGTTTTGAGCAAGGGCTTTTGTAAGTTTTCATTTTTTTCATTTTTAGCATTTTACTATTCAATTGCTTATTTACTGTTCATTGTCTGCTTTTTCCTGCTTATTACTGTTCTTTATGCTTGTCTATGTTTGTTTTATGCTTATTTTGTCCTTTGTTTAAGTTGTATGTTAATCTGTCTTAATTTGCCTTTACATCTGCTTATTTCCATTGCTTATCTTAAGTGCTTATCCTTGCTTGTAATCTATTTATTTTTGCTTATCTTAGCTTAGTTGTCATCTTTGTTCAAAACCCTTAGCTTAAATCCTTGCAATTCAGTTTAAAAAGTCACTTTGAAGAGTTAAGGGGGTGATGGGCAAGGTGAAAGTGGGTTCATTTTGTATAATCCTACGGGTCATCATGGTTTTTCTTTAACAAGCATTTTTTAGTTGATTTCAATCTGTTTTTCATAGTTTTTAAGTCTTTGACTTTGTTTTTAAGCTTTTTTAAAAGCTCCTTTGAAACTGTAGGTCAAAATAAGTTTTAAATAGCTTATTTGACCAAGGCTTGTCTAAAAGCTTTTGAGACTTGTTTTTGAGTTGTTTTAGTTGGTATAATGCAGTAGTGTAAAGCCCTTTTGGTTACTTTAGTTTTGCAAAAAACCTGTCATAGTTTTTTTTTGTTAAGTATAAAACTGCCATTTTCAAATTCCATTTTAAGTTAGTAACAATTGTTTTTAGCCTTTGAAATTTTGAGCATAAGCTTATTTGGAGTCACACTCCATCAGTTTTAACTTGATTTTCAATTTTAAGCTCATTTGCTAGCTTATTTTATAGGCTGCAAGTTGCCATTTTGTCTTTTCAAAACCCAAAATCAGCATATGCTAATTGTGAACAACACTTTTCCAAGCCCTTTTTCTCTGCTTATTTTAGTTTCAAACCTTTTTCTTTTTTTTGATTTGAGTAGCCCATCAGCTGTTCTTTAAGCTCGTATGCCCCTTAAGCCCATAAGGATCCTCTAAGGTGCTTAAAATTAAGCTTAAACTTTGTCCCCTTGGCTGTTTGTATGCAGCTTGTGCCTTCAAGCTTATTTGATTTTTCTTGCTTATCTGTCTGTGTTTTTGTGCTTATTTGTGTTCATACTTGCTTATTAAGTGTAGGCCATCATTTGTATTAGCTTATTTAGGTTAGCCCTTTGCTTATTTTGCCCTAAGAAAGTCAACGGTTTAGCTAAACATACCTTAGAGTAAAATAGTTAGTACTGCCAGCTTATTCAAGCTTTTCTTGTGCTTATTTTTAAGATTTAAAAAATTTGTTTTCATTAAAGTGGTCCATTTACAGCTTATTTATATGCTGGTAAAAATTTTGCAAAAAGAAAAACGCATTGGGAGTTTGGAAGTCCAAGGTGAGCACAAGGCTCGAACCCTGGACCTCTACAAACTCAACCAACGCATTTAACTCCCCACACACAAACCACTCCTGCCCTTGGGACTTTTCTGTCTAAGCTTGCACAAATAATATATTTAACACCTTTTTGAGCCCATTTTTATTATATAAGCCGTGGCTTAATTTGGGCTTTTTAGAGCTTATTTGATAAGCTGGTTCAACCAGCTTATTTTTCTTGCATTCTTCACAACTTTTAGGACCTTTACTAAATTTTTATATTTTTCCTCCTTTATTTGTTATTTTTAATTATTTTTCGTAAGTTTAAATTTTAGAAAGTCATTTAAAAATAGTAAATTAATTCAGAAAATTACAAAAAAATAGTTTTTAGTTTTAGAATAAATATTTTTAGGTTTACAAACTTTAAAAACTTTTTCACCACTTTTAGATTTTAATTTTCATTTTTAGCCTTTTAAATTAATTCTAGAAAATAGATTTTAATTATAAAAAGTAGTGAAAATATTTTTCTTAGTTTTTATCACATTTTAGACCTTTCTAAAGTAGAAAATCATTTTTTGGAATTTTTAAGGATTAATTCGTTATTTTCTAGAATTTTAAATAGATTAAATAGGTTTCTAATTCATAAAAAATTATAAAAAAGTCAAAAAAATATAATTCTTTTTTTAGAAAATTTTCTTTTGTCATTTTTAAGGTTTACATGCAAAAATTTCTTGTGTAGGGTTAAAATTTGACTTGGTTGATAAATTAGACGCGTTTTGAGGATTCCCGTTTTGCATTTTTAGTTTAAATTTGTGTTGCCTTAATTAGTTTTTTAGTGTAAATTGCATTAATCTTCCCGTAGATTTAGAAATCAAATCAAAATCTTTGTCATTCAAACATCAAATATCAAACCGACTCTCGACTTTCCAATTCACTCCTCGTTGGGGATAAACGACCCGGGAATATCATATACTACTTCTGGTTTCATTGATTTTCTTGATAATTATCCTTATTATATATTTATAAGTATTTATATATTTATTTATATGTATTAAAAAGGTTAATTTATCTTAATCAGTCATACGAAGGTATCTTTTTAGGTTACACTCAAAATAGTAAAGCCTACATCATCCTAAATAAACACACTAGGAAAGTCAAAGAATCACTTAACGTGACATTCGATGAAACTCATCCACCCTTTAAGACATCACATTTGGTGGATGATGACTTTGATGAAGAAGAAGCAATTAAGGTTACCGAAAAGAAAAACCTAGAAAATGACATTGACGATGAAACTTTAGAGATTGACGAAATAGTCAATATCAAGGAATCTAGGAACCATCCACTAGAAAACGTCATAGGAAACCTTAATCATAGAACGCTTAGGTCACAAGCCCAAAACCAAAGTAACTTCTTTTATTTTATATCAACTATAGAACCTAATAATGTGAATGAAGCCTTAGGGGATGAAAGTTGGATAGTCGTTATGAAAGAAGAATTAAATTAATTCATTGCTAACGACGTTTGAGAGTTAGTTCCACAGCCTAAGAATATGACAATCATAGGAACTAAGTGGGTGTTTAGAAATAAGTTAGACGAGAATGGTATTGTTTCTCGAAATAAGGCTAGGTTAGTTACTCAAGGTTATAATCAATAAGAGGGCATCAATTATGATGAAACTTATGCCCCAGTTGCTAAACTTGAGTCAATTAGGATTCTATTAGCTTATGCTTGTGCTTTAGATTTTAAACTATTCCAAATAGATATAAAAATTGCATTCCTGAATGGTTTTATCAATGAGGATGTATACGTGGCACAACCTCCAAGATTAATTGATTTGGAAAAACCGGATCATGTTTATAAACTAAAGAAAGCTTTATACGGTCTTAAACAAGCACCCAACGCTTGGTATGATAGATTAAAAGCTTTTCTTATTAAACATGAATATAAAATGGGAATGGTAGATAACACTCTTTTTACTAAGAAGAAAAGTTCAAACATCATCATCGTTCAAATATATGTCGACGACATTATATTTGGCTCAACTTGTCAAGACATGTGTGATGAATTTGACAAAATCATGCATGACGAGTTCGAGATGAGCATGATGGGTGAACTTAACTTCTTCTTTGGACTACAAATAAAACAAATGGAAGATGGTATTTTCTTTAATCAATCTAAATACATTAAAGAAATGCTTAAGAAAGTTGGCTTAGAAGAGTCTAAACCAATGAAAACCCCCATGTCCTCTGATACCAAACTCACGAAAGACGAAAAGTGTGAGTCGATAGATAATACCAAGTATCGAAGCATGATAGGTAGTTTATTATACCTAAAGGCAAGTAGGCCCGATATCATGTTTAGTGTCTGCCTTTGTGCCCGCTTTTAAGAGGCTCCCAAAACCTCTCACCATGAAGCGGTTAAGCGTATCTTCCGATATATTAAAGGCACTATGCACTTAGGATTATGGTATCCTAAGGGGACCGACATAGAAATAGTAGTATATGTTGATTCTGACCATGCGGGAGATTATGCGGATTGAAAGAGCACTAGCGGTATTTGTACGTTCGTGGGATGTTGTTTGACATCTTGGTTCTTGAAGAAACAAACCGCTCTTGCTATATACACTACCGAAGCCGAATACGTAAGCACCGGAAAGGCATGTCAACAAGCACTATGGATGAAACAAGCTCTTATCGACTAAGACGTTCGACTCGACGATGTCCCGATCATGTGCGACAATAAAGGCGCGATTGACCTTAGCAAAAACCCGATGCAACATTCTTGAACCAAACACATCGAAAATCGTCACCACTTTCTTCGTAATAATATCCAGAAAGGACATATCTCAATCGAAAAAGTATCGTCCGTCGACAACATAGCCTACATTCTTATGAAACCCCTTAAACGTGAATCGTTTAACTATCTACGTCTTGGTTTAGGAATGATGGAGCACATTCCATGAATCGTACTAGTCCGCTTCTCTTTCTTCTGTCTCAATTCTAGTCCGAGTTCCATTTTCGTGTTGTGACAACTTAAAATACTTCATCCGAAGAACTTTAAGTACTTTTAATTCGCGAAATGCAAATTAAAATGTCACTCTTCCTTGTAAAATTTTCGTCAAAACCAAGTTCAAAATTCCTCACTGGGGGCGGCCCGCATATCCTCGACGCCCCTCCAATATATTTGGGACCGCCTGACTATATGGGACCGCCATCAGAAAACTCGTATATTCCTCACTTAGTCAAAAAATTTCAAATCACTAAACCAAACACACCTCCTTCTTCTCTGCAGCGACGAACACGACTAAAACAACCCAAAAACTCAAAATCACCCATTAAAAATACTAATTGAAGATAAAATCAACACCTACAATCATTCATAACATCATCAACATCATCAATTGTAATTCATTTCATCTATTTTCTTTCAATTTGAGTCTAGGTTTCATGATCAACACTAAAAATTAAAATTGGGGAATTTTCATTTTTTATTCAATTTTGTACAATTAGGACTACTAGGTTACAATGTATAACTAATATGCTTCCCGTAGACATGGGATTTGCATACATTAGTTAGTTTGTAGAAAAATTGATTTCGAACCAAAATCCCAATTTTATTTTCAAATCACTCACGTTAGGAACATAATAAAATTGTTATTATGCATTGTTAATACAACTTAAAAATGTTTTCAAACACATGCATAATGGTCTCATGAATAAATTTCAAGATACATAATTCATACGTATTTTTCGACTTGCTTGGATGAGCAAAATCAAACTAAGGAGCGTTTGGATTAACTCTTAGGATTTTATGTTTTAGGTCGAGTTAATCGTTACTCTACATTTGTTGCATATGGGCACACACTAGGCACGAACTTAAAATATCAATACAAGTATAAGAAATTAAATTATGATTTTGGTTATTTTAGATGACAATGCCTTGAATTACCGGACTAGATCATCAAAAGACCCGAAATTACATTCTACTCATACAAAACACAATTGAAAGTCTTGAAAAACGATACTTTCATGAGGGTAGGGTTGTGAGTTAAAACTTTGAAAACATGAGTCATATCCGTGCTAAGTTTGAATCAATTGATTTTGATTGTTTGTTGAACGTAAATGAACAAATTGTTCCTCGTTTTGTTCTCGAGTTCTATAGTCAACTAACTTTTGACTATAACTCCACGGGTTATTTTGTGGTCAACTTTGTTATACAAAATAAGTCATTCTCTCACTCTTGAGGAATTCGGTCAAATATTAAAAATATCGTTTAAAGGTCAAGTGTCACACACCGACATGTGGTCACTCGACTACTTGTCAATAAGTGTTCCGAGTAAAGGCCGTTATAAAACCACTACTCCTTCTCCAAATGTCGTCAAGTCTTTCATTCAAATTCCTCGACAAGGTCAAGTCACTCGTACTAAAAACAAGAAAACAATTGTCGTCGACAAAAACAAAATCTTAACTCGCGAAATTCAACCTCATATGAAACCATGGGTTGATATCATTCGTGAAAACGCCATTTGTTTAGGAGGTCATAAGGATCATGTATTCGCGTGTCTTTGTCATATGCTTTATTGCATTGAAACCCCTACTTGATACAATCTAGCATTTTTCATTCTCACAAGAATGGAAAAGACTCGAAACAAACTTAAGGAACTTTTACCTTATGGAATGCTTTTGACTAGATTGTTTAAACATGTTGTATCCGTCTTTCCTGAGTTAGCAATTGATCACTACATATCATATGATCGAGTCATGCATCCTCTCGCTCCTCACTATGAGCGAAAGACGCGATCGAATCATGGCAAGAAAAGACCTCGTGAATCAAATGCTAGCTCCTCCCCCACCACCTTAAATCATCCATCCTCATCTCGTCCTTTGGATGATACCATTGATGAAAATGATGATGAATCATTTCATTTTAATTCTTCCTCTCCGTCTCAAAATATCTCCTCCTCGTCCAATGTTGTCTCTAGAGTCCGTCAAAACCCTCCTCATAAAAGTCATAACTTGAACACCTATCTCTCTGAAACTATAAATCTTCAAACTCAACAACGAGATGCTCACCTGGAAGGCTTAATGTCAATTGGACAAGTTCTCAAGAACATAATGGGTGGAAAACAGAAGTGAACTTGTTGGCATAACTATTAGAGACTATTATTATTATTATTCTTATTTAATACATTATGTTTTAGATCTAGGAATGGCAAATTACAACTACATCTGACTTGGACGACTCTCTATTTTATCATCCTATCAACGCTTTATGATTAGCAAATTTTATGAATGTGACATGCGAACAATGCTACTACTTGCTAAATGATTTGTATGCTAGTTTAGGACCACATATTATTGCATGAATTAGTTGCTTCTTGAATTTGGTAGTTGCCGAAATCACTGGACTTAAGAAAAGGAAAAACTGGAAATTTTTATTTTTCCAGAAAACGGCCCTCATAAATACCCGGCGGCCCCCCAATATATTTGGGACCGCCTGATAATATGGGACCGCCGCCAGGGGGAACGAAAATTTTAAGTTTGCCTCTTTTTCTGTATCTTTGACCCTCCTACATACATCCTCAAGCTGGCACTTCCATGTTTAGCTAAACCATCTTTTGCATCCCCTTCTATCCAAACCATGCTTTGCCATTTTATCCTATCTTTCCCATTATTTAAATCATCCAATTCTCATACTTCACTACCACCTTCACCTTCTTCATCCTCTTCTCCTTCATCATCAATGTCTTCCTCAAACCACCATTCCAACTTCTCTAGAAAACCAAGAATGTCGGTAAGACAAGTATGGAAACACAAAACATCCACTCCAAAATCATTACCTTCTTCCCAAAAAGACTCACCTCCACTTCCTCCAAGAGTCTATTTACAATCTCATTTACCACCATCATACAATCCCTTAAGAGATCAAATGATCAACCAACTTCACAACATTTCACCATCTTTGATTCACACACTAACCCATCTAATGCCTACATTCATGCATCACCTTCACCACCACCGTAACTAATTCATCCTCTTTCTCATGCTCAAGTTGAATTTCACTCAAGTTTTTGTCATTGTTGCAAGTTTTCTAAACACCAATTCCATTCTTTAAGAAATGAAATCAACTTCATTCACTTTCTTCTGAGGCGTAAAAAATTGTATAAAGTACGCAGAGAGATATGTTTTGTTTGAGGCCTCGCAGCTCGCAACATGAGTCATACAATCGGGGAATGATATTAGACGTAAGATAGAAACTAGGTACATACTAATTTGTATTTGGAACATTACTAGCATGCCATAAAGAGTTAGATTTATTGTCATAGTCAGATGTGTTCAGCTGTAGAGAGAACTTAGAATATCAAAATTTAGAAGAAACTCTAGATCTTAATTTTTATCTGTACTCACCCCTCTGGCGCTCTCTCAAGGCACCTCAATAATAAATACTTTGAATGTGTGTGGTAGTGTTTAAGGGGTTGTTTGTCTTGTATACGCAGGGAGTGGTGTCACAGTTTTAAGATATATTGGTTATGTGTGTGTGGCCGAATGCTCAACAGCTCGCGAGAAATAAACACTCAACCGAGAGTTCCGGCTGTGTTTTACACGGGTCGATTTGACGCGCAGACTGGATGTTCGCTCGGTATGTAGTCTTACGTGGGTAAAGTCTGGTGTCTATCACTGAGAGCGAGGGTATAAATCTATCAATTTAATTATTATCTTGGGTTGAGGTTCTAATCTATGTTATATTACGTATATTACTATTTGGGAATAATTAAGCATTAGTTTTGTGTCAAAACCGTATGTCAGTTCTATAATTCCTTATTCGCTATGTGAAATAAATAGGGGTAGTTTTCAGCCATGGGAGAGGGACTGGCACGGTCTTTGTGTAGAGTGTGGTGCACGTCATCTTAGAGTCAGCAGCTATTCATATGAGAGATAAGACTGGTTTACTCTCCAAGGGGAGAGCTTGATAGGGAATGACTCGCAAAAAGATAAAAGAATCGCGGGCGAAACTCCCTTTTTAGTAGGGTAGTTGCTAATATATGAGAGAGATTAACAGTGGGATTTAGAACTCCATTATTATATTTCGTGATTTTAGATGGATTTGGTTGATGGGTAGAGGAGAGTCTGTAGAGGGGTCAGTATTGGAGTTATCGCGCGAGTTCTGTCGTCTGGTTAACGGGAGCCATCACCTAGGCGTTTAA
This sequence comes from Tanacetum coccineum, assembly GCA_026074375.1. NCBI lineage: Eukaryota > Viridiplantae > Streptophyta > Magnoliopsida > Asterales > Asteraceae > Tanacetum > Tanacetum coccineum. The sequence goes on along the minus strand of BQNB010000548.1, from coordinate 42,962 downwards.
CATCATTGCCGCAGCGGCCCAGAGAAGAACTATACAGGCGTGTAATTCGTTCGCATCTAATTAAGAGCGATCCGCTTAAAGCATCCGTTATTTCGCCTTTGTTACAATAAGTCTATGTCTGTAGGGATTTTTAAAAGTCGCATAGATGTGGTGATGTGCGTTGTTAAACCCTCAGACTGATGCGGAGAGATCTCGTGTATGACCTCGTACACACCTACTTACAGCTTATGCAATCCTTTTTGATACACCTCTTCGTATAGTCCACTTTGTCGCTAACTATCCCCAAATAGATATAGACCGTTATTTGTTGATAATGTTTATCTAGGTCACTGAGCTGCTGTGCCTAACACGAGGTTGCGCTATTGTAGAACTCATTAGAAATGGTCCAGATTAACTAGTTAAGCGCGCCGCAGCATTATGCTGGTGTTTCGCATAGACATAGAATTTATGATAAATGAATAGATTATTTGTTGTAACGTTAGTAGTTTTATGTTATCTGACGGTGTCATCAGATTATTGTCTACTGTTATTGGAGAGACTCGACTGCAGCCACTGAATCTTTTGCTGTGGAAAGTCTGATTGGTATACTAGATAGATCTATAATGAATGATAGTCACATACAAAGAGCGCATTGAAAGATAGAGCTAAGGTTGTGTGATATTGTGAAATAAACCTCTAGGTGAGTGGAACGCACGCTATATAAGACGATAAGAATCTACAGAAATCGATTTGTATAACAACTCTTTAGAAATCCCTCAAACATTCAGATCATTAGTGGAGAATAATGGCTTTACTGACCTGCGTATTAGTGTAGAATTAAATAGAATTAACGATATAGTTTAGCACATGGTAGTAAAACTAATCGAGTTAACTTGAATGTGCTACCCGCAACGTAAATAATACTAGGATTAGATCAGTTACTGAAATAGCTATATGGGATTACACGATGTCTCGCTATGGAATTGTGTGATATACGTGCTCAGATCCTCTTGTCTTTGCTACTCTTTGATTTCGCTGCGATTACGGAAAGAATTCTCAACTTTTGTGGTTTAGGTTATTCGCGAAGGATGGATATGAAATTTTAGCACACTTAAACTTCGTTTTTTGAGAGTTTTGCTATTCTAACTTTCTAGTATAATTAGTGTCGTTGGAAGTCCAGTTGTCTATAAATACATGGCGGCTATGTTATGCTCCAATGGGGTGGATACGTTCGTATTGGGGTTTTCTTGAAGGCCTGGTACCACGTGTTGTGAGTATATCTCCTGGTAGTGAAATAGATTATTATATTGATTCCCATATCTTGAACTTGTATGGGGGGACGTTATTGAAGGTCTTCTAGAAATGAGATCTCGTATTGTCTTCGATTTTATATATTCTCTTCGCTGTTTTGTGGTTGTCTTGATGTGTTGAAGTGAATTGGCATTGGATTATCGCTTTGTTTGTCTTACTTGGTGGATACTTGGCCGTGATTGATTTACGGTATAGTCTTCTCGTTCTCGCAGAGAAAAATTAGTAATCGCTATAATACTAATTAGTCTTTTCATTTGATGAAGTACATAGATCGATGCGCGCGCGCTCCTCGTTGTTAAGTGTATTCGCAGGATTCTTATTTGACTTCGTCTCTCTATGCAAATGTTATCTATGCTCCAAGTTCCTGTTACTGAGTTATATGTAATAAGAATTTAAGGGTAGAGTGAGACTCATGAATTTTTTGTGTGGATGTGTGGTGTGGGTGTGTTTGTAGAGGTAGAGTGATGGTCTGGTGTAGTACTCTCTGCGCTGAAAAGGTGGAATTAAGTATATCGTAGGATAAACGCCACATGGGTATGAGTAGTAGGAGAATTTAGACGTTATATTGACGTATCATTCCATCGATATATCTCATTCACTCAAGCAAATCTAAAGAGTAACTAATCAACCAGAAGACTAAATGGTGGAGAGGTTTAAACAACGCCCTATCTCATAAAACTGTCATCACAATCACGTGGAGTCAAATAAAGGATAATTATGTTTTCAGATAGATGAGTTATCAACAAGAGGGCAGTATGGGGTTATGATAATCGCAGATGAGGCAGACCTCAATGTATGGGTTGGGCGTATAGGAGAAATGGTTAGGTTGATGTAGATTAGGTGTGCAAGGCGCAGTTTTGTGGATTTCAGTGTTAATTAATGTGCAAGGTAATATATAGGAAGGGAGCAGAAGGGAATGGTCAGGAAGATGACCGTGCAAGGGCAGATGGTTATTGATTTGCTTATCACAAGGAAGTAGATGGTATTGTGTAAGAAAACGTGAAGCTGGAATCCATGTTTTAGTGGGGCTGTAATCCATAATTGATGTGGAGGGATAACATCTGAGTGGGCGCATGAGACCTTGAGAAGAGATGCAGGATTATTGGTTGAAGATGTACTTTAGACTATCACTGTGAATTATGGAAGAATTGATATTCTAAGTAGGTTATTAGACTCCTAGATGTCTGCTGAGAAAATTATAGGACCCTATATTTGTGAGGCTTTTGATTGAGCCCTTACTTGTCAAAAGTATGATAAATAGAGACTGAGATAACTTCGTTATATATGTGTGTTAGTTGTTGAGATGACAAGTAGAACCGAGAATCTGTGCATACTCTGAATTACGGTTAGGATGGACACCGTCATCGGATGTCAGAACAAGGTAGAAATAGCGTTGGAGTATATAGGTCTGCATATACTGGACTGATTGTCTCTACATTGGATAGAGGCAATTAAATTGGGTTGTAGAGAGGGCTGACTATGGTATGATTGGATGATAGATTCTTCGCTAGACTGAACGTTGATTTGCTTGTCTTTGTCTTGTAATTGGAAAAAACATATAAAAAGTTGAGAGAATTGATGAGATAGAAGAAGCAAGAATGGAATCGCGTTGTTAATAAATGTGGTTGGAGTGAGGTATGTGCCAGATCATCTTAGATATCTGTAAGAGAACTGTATTTGAATTGATAATATTGTGGAGAAGTTGAGTATTGGAATGAATGTAAAGGTAGATTTGTCGCTCTAGTTCTTAGAAATAAGACATAATTTAGGTAGAGATGGTTTGTCTTTGGGAATTATCACATTATTGTTATACTCGCTCCATTTCAATAAGACTAAAACACATGAATTTAGCTAGAGTGAAGAGTAGTAATCAGTCTTGTGTGCGAGATGTGTCGTCAGAGAGAGTGTGCTCTCGGGTTAAGATTTTCCGAGAATGGGCTGAACTTGATAGGTATCATGGATGTGTAGTATTTGAGTGGCGTTCAAGGTGGAAATGTGAATTGTGGAAGAGTTATAGTAAGGGGGAACTGCTTAAAATCTCATGAACGAGAGAGGTGGATTCTGGTGGGGAAAAGTCATTTAACATGGAGAATATTATTTTCATGAAGATATAATTGAGTTTAAAACTCAGTCGATTTTAGATATAAAAATAGGAGAATCGTTGTATTGCTGCACAGTAATCGAAGAAACCATCTCTTCATTGAGATCGATGTCACAGAAGAAAAGTGAGTGCGTCAAAAGAAGTGTGTCTTACCAAAGAGACTCGTAATGTCAAGAGAAATGTTAAAATAGGTCATTTCTTTGGTAAATATCTAATGTCAAGGTTGTGAGTGGTTGGATTATTTGTATTTTGTGTGGGTAAGAGTCCAAGGGGAATTTCATTGCTAGGGTTTAGAACACAAGTGTCTTATGATGCTTAATCGTAGATAGCTGTAAAGTAAGAGTTTTGGATGGTGTTGTAAACTGTGGGGGTCCTATCGCTCAGACAAGCTCAAAGGAGCTCGAGAGATTCACATTGAGTAGTCTGGGTGATTGTAGTATATTGAGGTTGCAAGTATGTTGTAGGCTGTACTAGCTATCTTGAATGTTTAGATCCTAAATAGCTGACGAGAAGCTACGGTTAATTCATCTTGACTAGCTCATAAGAGAGAATGTCGATCGCTAAGAGATTTTAAGTGAGTTTTCAGTAATCGCTCAATCTCCGTTTTGCGTGTTATATATTAGAAGAGATAAATAAAACGGGTTATGAGAGATGTACGTGATAATTTGAATACTTTGATGATTTTAGTTCTGTTTGTTCTGCAAGCAAATGGTAAGTTAAAGTAGTTGGATATTATATCGCGCGCGCGCGCATAATGAGAGCGATGTGTATACTTTTGCGTAGAGAAATAAAGGTCTAAGACATGAAGCTAGTCACTATCACTTGTAAAATATGTGAACATTTTCAGAGTAGAGATAAAGTACGCTCTTTTATATAACATCTCGGAACAGACTTTCGGGTGAGGAAAAAAGCGGCTTGAATGAGAAAGATACGGATTTACGTTTCGAGGATCGCATCGCGCACAAGAAAATTTGTTAAAAGCTCTCTAAGAAAAGCTCTCTTGTTATCGCGTAAAATAAAGATTAGTGTTGACGAGCGGGAGTGTTTTTGTTGAGTGAAAAACGGTTGAAATAACAGATACAATTGCTGTGTATAGGAGATGATGGATCATATTTTGGCTCATATAGATTCCGTTTATGTATTTCAGAAAGAATATGATTTATTACAGAATTGATAGATAAATTTTTAGTCTTCATGAATACTCTCGACTGGCTCTCAAATTGATGGATTTGTATCCGCTTCTGAACTTGAGATATAATTTCCCGAGCTGTGTGTTTATAAAATAAGGAAAATGGTTGATGGATTTTTGAAGATATAGTCTTTGATAGAAGATTCGTCTGTTTTTCTAAAGATGAAGGTAGATTTCTTGACTCTCACTATGAAACTCAAAAAACTCAGTTTTTGAATTAAATCGATCGACTTTCCAGGGAATATTATTATGCTGATCACATGAATGTTATACTTGGTGTGTATACAAAGCTTGATGAATTCACTAATTTACAATGTGATTATTTAGGCCAAGTAGTTAAATGTGAACGTCTTGAAAAAGAGCTCTAAAAAACAAAAAATGTCAATAACAAATCTTTCAATGAATTGTCAAAAAGATTTTCTGTACTTGAACAACATTCAATTAATCTTAAACTCTCCCTTAAGCAAGTCAGGACAGAAGGTTAATAGATGTGACGCAAAGGATGGTTGATAAACAAAACAGATTATGTGATCGCTGTAAATGTCTCTTCAAATATTTGTTGAATATTTTTCCTCAGAGATGCGAGATGTTCGCGTGATTAAGAGAAGCTCAAGAAATGCACAATGACGGATGAAAGTGAGTGCATTGACATTCTTTTGCGGCTTTATTTGTACTCTCTCTCTCGTGCTCCTGTGCGTCTAAGCTTCCAACGTTGTTGTTTGTGTATGTGGAGAGAGAGATGCAATGCTTTTGTCTTGTAGAGTTGGCTATGGGCGTGCGCACAGCTATTTGATTGAGATTCTTGAATTTCAATTATATATATGATCATTTAGATCTCGAATTGAGGTAATATGCCTTTTTGGTTGTTCTCAAATCTTTTTGTCATTATTTGATTAACTTATGGTTGTCGCACGGAGAATTGTTGCTGTTAAAGGGGCTGTTTAAGAGATTAAATTGATTGTTTAGATGGTCAGAGTGAAGTACACAGGAATAGATAAAGTGTTCTCTTTGTAATGAGCTAATGGTGTTCAGTGATTGGTGAGAGAGAGTGTTTGTCTATTGGACATTTTTTACTAGTGTTTATTATGAGCGCTCTTTTTTCAAGAGGATTACACGTTTTGTACATGAGGTTGTGAGGATGAGTGGCTCCGTATGAGAGAGAAAGAGATGTTTGGTGTTTTGTTAAAATCTACATTTTCGTGTATAATTTGTGAGAGATTTTCATTACTGAGCTTGTGTATGGTCATAGCATCCAAGTATAAACCATTTGTTCGATGTGTGGTCAATGCGTATGATATGTGTTTGATAACTATTCCATGGAGAGTAAAGTCTCTCGGTAGAGCGATTTAATTCGGAATATCATGCTGGTGTGTGTTTGAGGTTCTAGTTGAGTTTGTGTACGCTAATGATAGAACTCTAGATTCAGTATTTAAGGAGATATTTAAGAATGGCATCTCGCGCAGAGCGCAAATCCATCAGCAGTCGGGGACATCTATATTCTCATTTTGTGGTTAAACAGAGCGTCGAGTGAGAGAGGGAATTGGTGTTTTCTGCAATGTCTACACTGAGGCGCAGCTCAGCAAAAAATATGACTTTAGGGAATTGGGTTTGAGGGCACACTGTTAAATTTTCTTCAATGGTAAACTTTTTGCATTAGGAAAATGCGAGATCTATGATGATTCGCACTATTTAAATGATTGTCTGTGTTGTATATAGCGCAGTATTGTTTGTTTATGGGCAACGTTTACTCTATTTCAGAGTGTATAGAGAAGGTAGAAGTGTTCGGTGTCTAACATCTAGTTTAATTTTGAAAAGTTTTTTAGAGCTTTTACACTTTTGATCCCACGAAATGGATTCATTCATCCGTTTTTCTAACAAAGTTGTTTGTTTATTAAAAGAGTCTTTTGAATTTTCATTTTTACAAGATGTTTGTGACTTTTATTTCTTTGTAGGACCATTTGAAAAATATCTTTGGTTAGCAGACTTTTTACAATCTGTGCGAACGAACAAATCATAATGATTATTCAAGTTTTTATAATAAAAAGGTTTGATTAAATCACTTAATTTTGATCGACATTCTTGAGCAAGATGAATCGTTTCGTCAGATTTAGGAGCTAACATTAAGGCAAGATTATCATTATTGCAACCTATATCATACAGGCGAGGATTCGCTCTTTGAGCTTTCTTGAGGATTCAGGTTTAACAAAACTGGTTTTACAGTTACGATTAAGCATATTCATTGTTTAAACTGATTGACCGGTTTTATATACAATATCATCCAAAACCTTGACTTTGTTTTCCAAAGAAATGACCTTTTTAATTTCTTTGTCTTTACGAGTTTTGTAAAACTTCTTTTGAGCCTCTTTTTCTTGTGACATTATGAAGATGGTTTCTTGATGTGCAATAAGCTCCTATTTTATTTCTAAAATCGTTTGATTTAAATCATTTATCTTTCATGTATATTCATTAAATGACTTTTCAGAAGACATTCTGTATGAGATTAGTTCCCCTTTAGCTTTTGCACATTCAATTTCCACCTTTGACGCATAATTCACATCATGATACCTATCAAGTTCAGCTTGGAACTTCTTAAGACTTTGATACATCCCAATTATTTATTCTTTGCTAGTTCAGTGTTTGCTTCTTTGAAATGTATATTTGATGATTCCAAACATTCATTTTTGTTTTTGAAATCTTTAATTTCACTTTTCAATTTCTCAATTAAAGTCTTGTTTGATGATTCCAACAATTTATTACGATCTTTGCTTTCATCAATTTCACATTTTAGTTTTTCAATTAAAGAAGCAAGCAAATCACGTTCTCTAGCAAGATCATCATCATCATCCTGGTCAGCCTCTCCTCCATTATTGCTCATATCCAATGAATCAGTAGTGATATTAGTATTACCTTGTTCATCCGGATATGTGTCATTAACAGATTCAGGTTGCTCAAGATGTTCTCTGTCATTAGCAAACACATTATAGTTATCATCATTTTATACCTTTTGCAATGGCTCAACATCAAATATGGGTCCATAATTCTCAGCAGCATCTGGAGTAACCTCTTGAATCTTTTCCATATACAGATAACGTACTTCCAATTCCTGATCTTCAGGTTCATACTCAGTGTTATCCCTTCAATCAATTTGTTTAGCACTAAACTGGATTCCAGCTTCATCTTTCTTACACAATAACATCTTCTCCTTGTGATAAGCTGCATCCTTTGCCCTTTACGGTTTTTGACATTCCCTTGCTACATTCTTATATTCCTTGCAATTATAACACTGAATCCCAAACTGTTGCACCACCTTTTATTCCTACATTCTCTTAGCCCACAACAAACATTGTTGCCTTCCTGTTTATCTTTACCCAGTTCCTCTTTTGATTCTTGAAGTATTATCCTGATTTGCTCTACTGATGTTTGATGAAGTTTTGAGGTTGTTGTTGGTAGGTTTGTAGATTTTCTTGAATGATATATGATGACATCAAATAACGTCTATTTTATAGCATCGTTTATCCTACGATATTAACCCATTTTGTATAGTTTTACAATAATTGTTACTAATGCGTTTATTTTAAGAATTGGTAGTAATTATGAGTAAATAGAGAAACTTAACTTCTTTATGATGAGTTTATTCAGCTCCTGGTAATCGATACACATTCTGAAAGATTCGTCTTTCTTTTTAACAAATAAGACAGGAGCTCCCAAGGGCGAAGAACTCGGTCGGATAAAACCTCTGTCTGCTAACTCTTGTAGTTAGTCAGATAGTTCTTGCATTTCTGAAGGAGCTAATCTGTAGGGTGCTCTGGCTACTGGTTCACTTTCTAGTGGTTTCGGTAGGATCTATAATGAGTTATCTAACTCTGTAAAGATAGACTCATCTGGAAGTCTTAGATTCCAAAATTTTTATGCTCAATGTCTTGATTATTAATCATATCCATGATACCTGGGTACAAAAGTTTAAGAAAACCGGATGGTAAGAGAACCATAGTAATCCCGGATACATAAAGATACGATACATGAATAACCTTAACACATAGTATAGGATAGACAACCACGACATAAATAAATTGGTATCATAAAACAGTGAGGTATAATGGAATCACCACTGTATTAAGTCATAAACAACTTGTCTACATATTTTACATAGTCAAAATTTGACAAGTGTTATTATTTATGCCACACATCAAGTGGTTGGATTCTAACAAAAGCTGTAAATGATAAAGATCTAGTCTAGTAGTCTGATGGTCCTCCCTTATGGTTCTTGAGCTCTTGGATTTTGTTCAGAAGACTTTTCATATCTGACGGTTGGGAATCGGATATCCTCGATGAGTATCTCTAAAGTAGAAGTCCTGACATGAGCAAGAACAATCTCGTCATCACACCTTATTTGCTCTCTCTGAAATCCAGAAATCTGAGTACGGGCTTCTTGAAGTTCGGTTTCTAGTTGATCAAAATCTTGTTGTATGATTACTCGACCGTTACCAAGACCTTTTACCTTATCTTCTATGTGCTCAATGCGCTCAAGAGGGAGGTCATCTAAGTGATTCAGAATAGTCTCAATTTATTCCTCATGGCACTCCAAAGGCGTCTTATGAGAACTCTCTCCAATCTCAAATACTTGAGGTAGAGCAGAAGTAGAGGGGGATGATCGGGAATGGGCTTATTTCTTATGTGGTAAAATCTCTTTGGGAAGAAAGAAATCTCAGGATTCAAACATTGATGATACCGGTAATACTAGAGATGGAGGCAAACTAGCTGGTGCAGTAATAGGAGCTTGTGGTAGTGGAATAGGTGATTCATTACTAGTAGCATTATATGCTTGCATGACCTTCATATATGGATCATCGTGGAAAGGTGAGATGGCTAGCGAGGCCAAAAGATACTTAGATAAATTATCTAAAGGATTAGGAGAGGTGTTTCCCGATGAGGCTGGGGAATAGTCCGGTGAAGCCAGAGTATAGTCAGGAGTATTTGTAGAAGAAAAAGCATCCTCAACATCGAAATTAGATGGGATGATAATAGGGTAGATATAATTAGAAGTGTTGGAAGACATATTTCTGTAACAACCTAGAGGAAATGTAGTGGCACGGAGGACTTTCTTGGAAAAAGTAGTCATAGTTTAGGTTTTAGCGTTGTTCTCTATAACCGTGGCTCTTGATACCAATCTGTAACACCCCCTTATTTGACATATAGCAGCGGAAGCTAATTTGGGGTATTACTTCATATATCAATAGTCATAATCATAGAAAACGACTCAAAAGAGACGTTTTGGAAAATTTAGTTATCATTCAATATTATTTTAGAGTTTTACAAACAGGAGGTCCCAAAATACATATGAAAACATAATGTTTGAATGATAACGAGTTTGGACGTCCTTATGTCCAATGCCACTTTGTGCCATAGATTGCTCAATTACCTGAGATAAACATGCTAAAAGGGTCAACACAACGGTTGAGTGAAATTCACAGTGTTTGAAATGTAATAATCGAATACAAGTCAAGGTAATAGTAATAATTGCAAAGAATACAATTATCATGGTAAACAGTATTATTGCCCTAAGCTCATGCAACCAAACATTAACATCCGAAGTCAATTTAACGACTTGAAGGAACAATTGTCCTTAAGGAAAGGTAGCTTGCCAAAGTTATCCTTTGTTCTCAAATATAGTGCATTTGGTTACCTACATGTTGGGTACACCAACCGGACGTCCGTCACAACCCAATAAGATCTATCACAATATTCAGTTCACTTTCTGCAACGTGATAATGGTTCATGATTAAGAAATATTGGCAGTGAAAGGAAACTTAGGCAATAATATATCAGGATAGCATACATTTGGTAAAATACTTGTATTCATGGTTATAGCCTGTATCTCCCCACAGGATTTAGAAAACATGTAAAGGTGGGACTATGAACTCACCTTAATTCAGGAAAATCTGATTGATGTCAAAAGTGACTTAGATGATATTATATGGCTTTGTCACGCAACCTGAGGTAATATGTCAAGTCTTAGTTTGATTTTTGATATTCCAAACTTTATTTCATAAAGTTTAATGTAAATATTCATTTGGTTTATTAACTTATGAAAACATCGTATCACTGTTCGGGCTATCATAATCCAGAGGTCATGTAGTAAACATTTGAGGAGCTAGGACACTTTAAATCGTAAATCTAACAACTTGTCAAAATGTTTACCAAAATGAAATCCCCTCACATGAAACTCCCTAGTAACGTGATACGTTATAGTTTAAATGATACGATTTTATCATTTTAAGTTTCTTTAAAAGCCAGTGGATGATAAATTATGTTATATTTATAACATAATTGTTTTATAATGTTTTGATCGATGAATGATAACGACAAATATGTCAGGTTTTAATAAAATCGAGTCTTATAATATTTAAATATATTTTTATAATTAATATAAAAATATTACATTTTATACCTTTAAGAATGCAAAATGACAATATATACCCTTGGTTTATATATATTTACAAAGTTAATCCTTTTAATATAACTTTTAAAATCTTTAAACCCTTAACTTTAAACAATGGCAAAACAGACCCTTGGAGTTATAACTTTATGATAATGACATTTTTGGCACAAAACTATATAATTTCAGAAAGTTACGATATATACCCCTATGCATGAAATATTTTGCGTTTCTAGTCCAAAAACCATAATCTTTGTATTTTTTTTAAATCCAACTTAGTTTTGCAGGTTATAGCTTATTATAATAAGCTAAAATAAGTAATTTTTACAAGCTTGTAGCTTATGAAAAGAGCTTATGAGCTTAAAAATCCAAAACGGGTTCGTTTGGTTTAAAAAAAATTAACCCGATGGGTTTAAGGTTTTAAGATTAGTTTTTAAGCTTATAGAAATGATAAGAGAGCTTATTGAAATAGCTTATAGGATCAGTTATGGCTTATAGCTTATAGGTTTCATGAAAATAAAGTTTTTAGGGTTTTAGGGTGCGTTTGGTTTTAGGAAAAACCAAACCGTATGGTTTTGGTGGTTCAAGACTTGAACAAAGGACTTACACATGATCTAATAAAGCTAATGAAAGATCTAAAATGAAGCAAGAGCTGTTGGGAAATATATTGTAAAAGACTTAATACTGGTAGTATAACAGTTAAGTCTGGTAGTATTAGTTAGTTCTGGCAATACTAAGTTAAGTCTGGTAGTACTATAGTTAGTACTGGTAGAGTGGCAGTACTATAGTTAGTACTGGTCGTATTTAGTTAAGTCTATTTATGTAACAGAATAGAGATAATATTTATCTTAGAGATATTTTAGGAGATATCTTAGGAAAGGATATGTATTATCCTTTCACACGTTTGTAAAGCCCATTAGGGTTTCCTTGGTGTATAAAAGGAACCCTACAGCACAATGTTTAGTATGAGATTGAAATAGTATTCTAATAGAAATCAATAGCAAAGTTAGTATTATATTCTTCTTAATACTTGCGTTAAGATTCCGCATTAACACTTGATATTCATAGTCAGTGTCTCTAACATAGTTGATTTGGATTTATTCAAGTTAGCTATTTTCTTACAAAGGCTATATAGATCCAACACAAGGACCTACAAGTGGTATCAGAGCCAATAGAGGGACTCTGAGTAAGAAGAATCACTCTCCTACAATTCTTTACAAAATGTCTCAACCTGCTAATGATGAGTTCTCTCAACATCTCAGTGATGATGATAGCATTCAATAACCTATGAGTTGCATTAGACACTGGTGCTGACACCTAAACAAACAAACAATAGGTGACTTCCTCAAACCAACTGCTATTTCAAATATCATAACTCCCATTCTGGAGAAGAAGAGTATGACTATATGGGCTTTGGAGATGGTAGCAATTACTTGAGTATATTGACAATGTTGTTTGGGAGGTAATTCCATAAAATGGATTCTCATAAGAAGAGAATTTCAACTGGAAAGGATGGTGTTTAATTCGAATTCTTCCACCTGTTATCTGCTGAAGAAATTCAAGCTGTGTGGTTGAAAAAGAAGGACAGGGCTATGTATATCTTGTGTTGGAGATCCAAGGAACATATGAGAAGATTTCATGGAATGGAATGGAAGCAAAAGAAATCTGGGAGACCATCTAGAACTAGGTTGGTGTAATAGAGCAATTGTCAAAGAAAATGCAGAAATGAAGGCGTTTCAAACAACAATTTGATGCATTGACAATATCCATTTCAGAAGGGTTAGAATAGGGGATATGACACTAATTCCAATTATTTCGTTCTCAGTTGGAAGCGTCTTGTGCTGATGTATCAACTGAGATGGCATTTTCTGTAGTTCGCAAGTGCCTTTGCACCCTTGTATGGGCTCTTTTTCTGGCATTGAATTTAGAACTAACCAGATGTTGACACTTTATCTATTGATGATCTATACAATAACCTTAGTGTCTTTTGAGCAGGAAATCCAAGGTGCCTAAAAAATAACTTTAAGTGCTCCAATAATGTTGCTTTTATTTCATAATAGCAAAAGCTTCAAGCACTAATATGGTTAAAGTTTGGTTTTACTAGTACTTACAGTACTTGCCACTCATTCTACTTCTTCAACCAATTACTCAGAAAAAGAAAGCTCTTGTGGTTTTGCTGATGAAGTGATTTATTCCATCTTTGCCAACAATCAGAGGAAACTGGGACTTGTTCATGAAGAACTATGGAAACATATGATGGACTTGGACAATTGAAGAGATGGACATAATCTGGCAGTTAGCATGATGCTATATGAATGAAGAAGTTCTATAAGAAAATAGGAAAGAGAGTTCATGTTGATGGAAAAGCACCTGTTGGCTTTGACAAAAAGAAGATTGAATGCTTCAACTGTCACAACACTGGTCACTTTGCTAGGGAATGTACAGCAAAAGGGACACATGATGGAAAGAAGAAGAGAGACTCTTTTTATCACACCAAGTGTGGGAAAGCAAGAGAAGAATAGATGGATTGCCTGACAATGGATGATGGTATTTGTCTCAATTGGGAGAAACACACTAAAGATGAGAGACAATTTCATGCACTCATGGCTATCTGCTCCTAGTAGTGAGGTATCTTTGGGTTCTTGAAACTTAGCATTGATTACATACAATATACCCTTAAAAACACTGTGTGATGAACAAATGAATCAGTTAGGTGATCAAGAAGTACAAATACTTGCCTATAGTCAAGCTGTAAAAACTAGAAGCTCAACTTGTTTATTTTTCAAAAAATAGCTACTTTCCCTTAATGAAAAAGGCTTGACATTTTTGGCAAATGATTATATGAAAAAGATGAAAGCTTAAAAAATATGGAGAATTGGAATTGAAAGCTGTAAAGAAAGGAACAATTGCAGAACATTAGATCATGGAAAGGGCATTTTCCAAGAATCTTTGGTGATTAATAATTCTGGCATGAGTTCAAATAGTAAAGTTGGCTTAGGGTATGAAATACAATCAAAACAATGATGTTCTTACGTTTTGAGAAGAAATGAATTTTTTCTGTTTTTAATTGTTCAGAAGAGGACCAGTGGAAAACTTTTGTACAGTAGTTTTCATATAAAATCTAATGATTTTAAAGAGTGTTTCCACATCATTTAAGTGAGAGATTATTCTCCTACCCACAAGAAGCCAAGAAATGGATGATGTCTTGGTATGTTTATGGTAAAAAAAGGGACCTCAAGAGCCTGAACCAGAGCGTGTATCAGATGATAGATCCATGTGAATATTACTTACCTGTCAATCTAATGACAGTGCCATGATCTATTGGACACATCCTCTCTTGAAACATTCTGTTTATTCCTGTATCTGAGATTTCAAGAGTACATCCAGAAGTGTATGTTACTGTGACCTATAATCAAACAAATGAAAAAGGTGTGTCTTGGCTCCAAAATCAAAAGTGGTTGAACTAGTTGTGTTCACACATAAAAAACTCCTAGGCAACCAATCAAGATCAAGAAAAACACCTAAAGTTAACAGATGAAATTGGAATGCTATGATGGAAAGAGAACTAAGGGAAGGTTACTCTTTCACAAAGAAGAAATGTTTTGTTTGTGGTAGTCTAAGTCATTTGATTAAAGATTGTAACTATTATGAAAAGAAAATGGCAAGAGAGGCTGAGGTTAAGAAACAAAGGGTTTTTAATACTGGTAACATAATGACAAAACCAGCATGGACTAATACTGACAGGATTAATCATGCTAATCAATTTGTTCCTAGACCAGTACAACTTAATACTGGTAGGCCAAACATCAATTATGTTAGGACTAATATTAATACTGGTAGGACAAATATTAATTATGTTAGGCCTAGAGTTAGTACTGTTAATTCTAATATTAATACTGTTAGATCTAGACAGCCGGTACCTACCAGGCATCAAACAGCTTTAGTCCTAAAAGACCGCAGGTGAATCAATTTAATCAAAGAAGGCATTTTTCTAAATCACATTCATCTGTAAGAAGACCCTTTGCAAAAATTACAGCACAAATGTCTCATTCTCATGTTGTAAAGGGAAATTGGGGATCTGCTGTTAAGACCTCCGCAGGTTATAATTGGAGAAACACTAGCCCAAACTCCTATTGTAATGGTGGATCAACTTTTATTAGAACTGTGATTACAAAAGGTCCACAAGGCAGACCCAAGCCTATAAAGGCCTAGGTCCCTAAGAGAAACTAATTTCTCTTTTTCATGTGCAGGATAATCCACTGAAGAACATGGTAGATAGAGGTATATTTGATAGTGGATGCTCAGGGCACCAGACTGGTAAAAGGTTCAAATAAGGGATTTTGAAGATTCAATGGGGGATCTGTTACCTTTGGAGTGGGTAGCAAAGGCTACATGAAACTGGGTAAGGAAAATTAATAGTTGTAATTTAGATTTTGATAGTAGTGTCTTTTGAAAAAAATTAGGCTTTTAACCTTTTTCCAATATCATAAATTTGTGATAAGTAGCATAAGGTTCTTTTTACTGAGACTGAATGTCTTGTGGTGTCTTCTGACTTTAAGATGCCTGATGAAAAATCAGATAATTATTAAGGTTCCTATGACATCAATATGTACAGTATTTGATATGAAGACACCTTCTCTCAACAAAAGGATTATGCTGTTTTGATTAACAAAAGCCACATGTGATGAATCTAAATTGTGGCAAGGATGGTTAGGTCATTATAATTTTAAAAATTTTTTATAAAATTAATAAATCCCCAAAAAACTTGTAAAGGGAAACCATTGTAAGAGGTCTACTTCCCAAGGTTTTCAAAAATGAACCATACGTGTGTTGCTCTTCCCTAAAGGTAAAACAACCAGGGCCCCTACACGGCTAAATTAGAAAGATTATTCATCTGAGCCATATTACACACCTTGCATATGGATCTTTATGGACTTCATTCTATAAAAAGCATTATTCATGCAAGTTATTGCCTTGTGTTTATGTTGATTGTACCAGATTAGTTTTTGGGTATTCTTTTGGCCTCTCTAAGGATGAAAAATTGGCTTCTTCAGAAACATTCATTAGGCAGATTGAAATCCAGCTTAATCATTGGGTTAAAATCATTAGATCGGATAATGCCATGAATTTAAGAATAGAGATATGCTTGTATCTTTGTTGAAGAAACAAGGGAGTTAAACAAGAGTATAGCAATGCAAAACTCCAACATCAGAATGGAGTTGCTGAAGAAAAGAACAGGACCCTAATTGAGGAATGCTAAGATCTATGCTAGCATGACTCACTCTCTTACCAACTACTTTTTGGGCAGTAAGTAGTTAGTATGCTTGCTATATTTTTAATAGGGTATAGAGTGACTAAACCTCAAAACAATAACTCCTATGAGCTTTTGTTTGGCCACAAACCAATTATTAGCTACATAATACCTTTTGGGTGTCATGTTACAATTTTAGATACTCTTAGTGTGCTTGGCAAGTTTGATGGAAAATCTGATGAGGGTTTCTTAGTTGGTTACTCACTTAATAGCAAATCCTATAGGGTTTATAATTTAGTAACCAAAAGAGTAGAAGTAAATCTGCATGTCAATTTTCTTGAAGATAAACCCAATGTCAAAGGAGTAGGGTATAGATGGATGTTTGATATTGACTATCTTACTGATTCTATGAACTATATTCCTGTATCTTTGGAGAATCAAGCTAACCCACATGCAGGTGCTTCGGAAGTAACTAACAGTGCAGGTACTTCACAAACTCCAAATTCTAATGCTTCTGAGGAAAAAGACGAGGATGTAGAGCTTATTGTTGTGGCTTTAGCTATAAAGAATACTGAAGAAAAAGTAGAATCAAGGACGTCTTCCACAAATTCAAAGAAAGAGGAGATCTTGACAGAACCTCAACAAGAGAAGGAGGCTTCTTCTACTGACACTCCAGAAGATAATCCTAAGAATCTAGTCTTTAGAAGAGAGTTGGAAGAAATTGCTGTTAGGATTATGAAAAAGACTCGGTCACCCCATGTATAATCTAGAATAGCATAGCTCGTTGTCTAATTATAAGCATATGACTAATAGTATTGGGCCGAGCCTTTAGCCCACTTGTAAGCTCATACTCAAGCCCATTGGGGCATAAATACTCATGTATATAAACCCCTTTCCAGCCATGGGAAGGGGTTGGTGGTTCATTTTATCATAAAGCTTTCATTTGGTTTTTCTCTCACTAGAAACCTCACTTTCTCTCTCTAGATAATTAGCCAACCCAATCATCCATGCTTGTGTTATGATTAGTTTAGATCAAAAGTTTAGATCAAAAGTTTGGTTTTTGAAGGTTTATGGTCTTATTCTTGACACTCTTTGAATCTCATGTTTGTGATGTTAAAGTTAGTGTTTTTATAGTTATTATAACCTTCTAGGACCAAGTTGTGCAAAAGAAACCAAGTAAAAATGTTCAAAAGGGTGAGTTTTAGGTGTTTTTTAGGTGAAAAAAGTTTAATTTTCTTCGTTGCATTTTGACCTCTCTGAGACCATTCTTTCGTTACGTTTTGTCGTTTTTTGTTCTAAGTACTATTGTACTGCATTTTGTCTTCTTATTAGAGGTATGCGTTTTTGTCATTTGTTTTTTACCTTGAGGTTGCGTTTTGGTGATTGCGTTTTGACTGCAGGTTGCGTTTTGAAGACTTTCGTTGCGTTTTGACTAGGGGAGACTCTGCCTAATTTTTTAATTGGTTGCGTTTTGATCAAGTCTCAAGATTTCATTGCGTTTTGATCAAGTCTCAAGAGTTCATTGCATTTTGATCAAATCTTAAGATTCTTCATTGCGTCTCTTATCATTTCTTCCACTGAGGTTTTTGACTCATACTTTCTCATTGCCTTTTGACAATACTTCACTTGTCATTTTTGACTAGTCGGTCACTGCCTTTTGCCTAAGTTTCACTATCGACTTTAAGTTAACTTGCTTCAACCAAACCAAATCACAATCAATCAACATATCACCTAATCCAACAAACAATCATCACCTTTAACATACAATCACTAATCGTTGATCGATCAACTTAATCATATCACAAGTAATCACTATGGCTAATCTTTCAGAGGACATCCAATGTGCCGGTTCCGATATCCGACCACCTATGCTTGATAAGACTGACTTTGTGTCATGGCAACAACGTATTCGATTATACTGTCGGGGTAAGGAGAATGGGGTAAACATTTTAAAGTCAATTGATGAAGGACCATTTCAGATGGGGACCACGCGAGTAATTGTTGCTAAGGAACTGAAGGTTCACTCAATCTGGGTCCTGAACGACCTTGAGTTTATTCAGATCTGTCACAGGATGAGAAGGATAGGTATAATGCAGACATTCGGGCAACAAACATCATACTTCAAGGTTTACCAAAAGATATCTATTCACTTATTAATCATTACACTGATGCAAAGGACATATGGGACATGTTGAAATGCTTTTGGTAGGATCGGAAATAACAAAGGAAGACGTGAGTGAATCACAACCTGTATGATGCTTTGAACACTTTATCAGAATCAAAGGCGAAACCATGTTAGATAACTACTTTCTCAGGTTTGCCAAGCTCAATTAATGACATGAGGAACATCAAGTGACTATGTCAAAAATACTGTTTGAAACTCAATGTTTGTGAATAATCATGTTGTCTGAATAGGGTAGATTTGTTACCGCTGTGAAACTTAACAAAGCTTTAAGGATTCAAACTTTGATCTACTGTATGCTTATTTGAAGCAACTGAGGCACATGCCAACGAGAATAAGATGATGTTGGAACGTCTCACACAACAGACAGTTGACCCTATTCTGCCCTTGATGTCAAGTTTCACCTAAACATTATCATTCATATTCATCAACAATTCTACGACCAATACTTCAACCACACTCTGCTGGACACCTCACAATCGGAATTGGATTCTCTAACTGTCAACCTTAACGAAGAACTAACCATACACTGGCCTTACTCACTAGTTCATACAAACCTTCCTGTCCTTAAAACGAACAATCAACTTTAGAACTTCATCAAATCCCAAGGAATCAAGCGTACTTGTACAATGATGGCAGGTTGTTTGTTCAGGAATGTTCAGGGCTCGACAGAACAGAGGACAGGGTAATAAATGCATGGGGGGTACAGGTGCAGCTGGTTATGGGGGAGCACAGAACAGAGTGGGGAGGATGCTAAATCAAGTTGCTAGGAGGTAAGTGGCTAAACTACAAAGGGGGTAGGCCACATAGCAAGGAACTGCACTCAACCTAAGCTTCTAAGAACTCCGAATATTCAAGACAAGATCTTGTGATGCAAGCTTAAGAGATAGGGGTAGTCTTGGATGTAAGAACAGTTTATGGTCCTAGCTGGTGGACAGGGGACAATGCTATTGATGAAGATGTGGATGAGCAACCGGTTCAGGACTTAGCTCTCAATATGGATAATGTATTTCAAGCTGATGATTGTGATGCTTACGATTCTGACGTTGATGAGGCTCCTATGGCACAAACTATGTTCATGGCAAATCTATCATCCCCAGATCCAGTGTGTGATGAAGCCGTTCCGTCTTATGATTCAGACATCTTATCTGAGGTACATGACCATGATCACTTTCAGGATGCTATTTGTGAACAACATGAAGAACACGGGATGCAGGACGATGTACAACCAAGCTACGTGTTGGTCACATGCTGATTATACGATTAGTGGTAGTAATATGACTCCATTCATGATCAGTATGTAAAAGGACATCGATTTCTTCTAGTAAGTGCCAGTTGTACAAAAACAAGCATCTTACGGTTCTAAATGATATGTCTGTTGATGATCGATAATGATTTACATGAGCTAAAGCCCAACTATCTTTTAGAGCAACCAACAAAATACAGTACTGCTATTTAATTAAATGCCCGAACTTGCAATATTCAAGGAACAAGTTGACTAGTTATGATTTGATAAGACGTGCCAGGTTTGAATTAACAAGAAAGAGAACAAATGATTGATGAGCAACTAAGAATAGTTATATGTGGACGTTATAATATTAAAGAAGTGGAATTTGTAAAAGGAACTTCATTTGTAAATTGCCACTTGCCTTACCATCCATATTACAAGATACTGGTTGATGAGTTACATCTTATAAAAAGGATTTTAATTAGAAGAGAAAATAAAATACCTTGGAAGAATTTTTGGAACTTTTTAAAAGCTTTAAAAGATAAGGTCGAGGGATATTTTATTCAACAATGGCCAGTCTATTCAAACAGTTCACATGATGTGCAAACTAGGTCTTATTTTGATGAATGTGTATAAGGTAGCATTGGCTCAAGAACCCTTTGTCTACATCATGCAAGGCAAGTTCAGCCTGCCCTATATAGGTGGTCAGATGTAAATTGTCACACCCAATCATGGCATCCGGGCCATTAGTACGTGACGGGAGGAGGACCCTAGGAACTTCTGAAATTTTAGGAAGAAAATGCATGAAAAAATGAAAGATAATGAATGTGTGGATAATAAGGTCAATATCACACCGCCTAATTACTCGAAAGAGAATTTTTTAGCGATTTCTCACCACAGAAAAACAAACTGACTCGGGAACAAATATTTTGTGTCTCCAGATATTGTTAGATTGAATGCTGGAAGTATCTAAAGAGCAGTAACCAGGACCAATCAAAGCGTTGAATGTGTATCCTCAAATTACACCTGCCAACCGCTTTGTCCCTCAGGAGTGCTTCCACCAAAAGTCAAGTGAAAATTAATTTTCACTTAGACAGCTTTTTTCTGAATTGAGAAACCTGTAAAAAGAGAATCCCACCAACTGGGATCAGTGAAGGGGATAGGGGTTTTGAACAGACCAAGACATGTTACCTCACGGAGGTCATTCCATTTTTTTAAAAACTCTTCAAGAAACATTTTGAGGGCATTCAAATAAGCTCTAACAAAAGAAGTTTAAAGAAATGGTGATGCCTTTGATGAGTTGGAAAGTGAACTTGACGCGAAAGTATTGTGATAGGAAACATGATGGAGATTGAACGGAAATAAACTTTCTTATTAAACATGATAATGTTATGCTGATGGTTTGTCCTAAAGAAGTGTTTTATGTTGCATGAATTATGAGCCTTAATGTATCGTTGATTTATTGAACTGCAAAAGGCTAATATTGTTGTCAAAGCTCCAACGTTGTCTGGAACTTGAACGCAGAAGCTTTCTAATTTACGTATAATATCCGTAAGGTATTTAATGAACTTTTTAAACGGTTTTCCAATCTTGAGGTAAACTACCTAAACTCTACAGGTTAAAGTATCAAAACCTTAAAGATTAGTTTTTCAAAATTAATCCTGTCTTTCATCGTTAATGATACTCCTGATTTTAACTCCGTTTTTGTGATCGGTCAAATGAAAACTTCACTTCAAGGAAAAGACAAACGTCATCCAAAAAGTTGAAAATGCAAATATCTCAACTTAAGGAGACCGTAGTGAACTAGACCGAATGCTTGATTTTAGGGCCCGAGACTTTCAGATCTCATAATTAACTAAAAAGGTTAATGGTCCTCGAGAACAAAATGAGCTTTTTAGGGCAGAAAATGCAAAGATTAAGCAGCACTACAAGGAATTGTATGATTCGATCAAGATTACGCGTGCAAAGCATACAAAACAGACAACTGCCCTTAAAAATGAAAATGAGCGTCTAAAGGTCCAACTATAGAATACGGTCTCATGTGTCACTACAAATTAGGTTAAACCAAAAGTACTTGCACCAGGAAAGTATGCTATAGATGTTGAACCTATTCCTCTCCGCAAAAGGAACAATTGAGAAGTTATCTAGTTTATCTCAGGCATTTAAGGAATGAAAAATGTTGATACACTTCAGTAATAGTGGAAGAAGCAAAGTTTGAGGCCTTTAGATAGATCACTCGCATCATTTGCCGTTACACTTAAGCATTCTCAGGAACTATTAGAATATGTGTTTGGCACCTGGTCCAAAGGTCTTCAATCAACAAGATAAGAAGCATGCAAACACCCCTTAGCAAAAACAATGTTACTTTGAGGACCATATTTCAACATCAATAGTAGTACTACACACAAACATGTAGAGCAATGCACACTCAGAGTCTAAGTCTGTGGCTCCTTCTACAAGAGAAAAACAGTTGCACTGATGCTAGCAGATCTCAGCCTAGGAGCATACTCAAGAAACATAGGATCCCGCCAACTAAAAGTGACAGCTTAAAGAAAGTAGAAGACCACCCTAGGACAATTAGATCTATTTAGTCTTAAAAACCACGGAATCGTGTTGATTTGTATTTGCTCTATGCGTACTGTAATTAGATTCGAATTCTCATTTCTGTTGTGCCAAACATGTAATACAAATATTTATTTTGGCTAATCATGATCTATTATGTTCTTTTGTTATAAGATGTTCTTTTTGTGTGTGGTTACTTATTTTCACTATGTGAATGCATCCCCCAATGTTAAAAATGATGTGCGTCATGTTAAGCAAGTTTCAAAACCTAAGCAAGTTACACAAGTGTAGAAACCTAAACATATCAAACAAATTTGGAAACCAACTGGAAAAACACTTAACAATGTTGGTTATCAATGGAGACCCACAGGAAGAACATTCACCCTAAGTGATCAGTGCCCTTTAACTAGGTTCACTAAACTTACAGGAATGTCAGCCATTGCTTGTGCTAACCAATCGGAACCCAACCAACATTGGGGATCCAATTTTCCAAACTTTACATCTTCATCTGTTTTCAAATGCAGGTCGTACAAATTGTCCTTTGGTATTTGGACTCAGGCTGTTCAAAACATATGACGGGGGATCGCTTAAGGCTCATGAATTTTGTGAAAAGATTTTAGGGCCAGCTAAGTTTCGGATTGTTCACTTTGGTACTTATTATGGGTTTATGTAGATTATGTCGTTGGTGATAGTGTAATCTCCTGGGTATACTACATGAAAGGACGGGGCATAATTTTTTTTCTGTTGGGCAATTTTGTGTTTCGGACTCTGAAGTTGCTTCAGAAAGCTATCTTGTTATGTTCGTCGATACGGTGGTGTTGAATTAATTTTTGGTTCCCTGTGCTGGTTCTAATTTATATCCTCATTTCTGTTGAGAAATGATGAAGGTCCTCCCCAAATTTTCTTGCTATCCAAAGCCTCCAAGCACAAATCAGGGTTATGGCATCAAGTTTTAACCACTTGAACTTCGGTACACATCAATGATCTTGCAAGTAAAGACCTTGTCAGAGTTACTCTAGATTGAAAAGTTTGAAACATACGATCATCTATGTTCTGCATGTCAATTAGGAAAGAGCAAAATGCATACCCATAAACCCAAAACTAAAAACACCAATTTGGAAGTTCTAAACACCCTTCATATGGATTTATGTGGACCGATGCGTGTGCAAACTATTAATGGGATGAAATACATCTTGGTAATCATCGATGATTACTCTCGGTTTACGTGGGTCAAGTTTTTGAGATCAAAGGATGAAACACCAACGGTTGTCATCAAGTTTCTAAAGCAAATACAAGTCGGTCTTAACAAAACTGTCAGATTCATCCGCACCGACAATGGAACTGAATTTGTCAACAAGACTCTGTATGATTATTATGAAAGCATTGGAATCTTTCACCAAAAGATAGTGCCAAGGACTCCATAGCAGAACGGCGTTGTCGAAAGACGGAACCGAACTCTTGTCGAGGCAGCTTAGACAATGCTAATCTTTTCAAAGGCACCGATGTTTCTTTGGGCTGAAAGCTCGGGCTACTGCCTGTTACACCCAAAACCGTTCCCTTATTCACACATGTCACGAAAAAACCTCATATGAGCTAGTACACAATAAGAAGCCTCATCTCACATTTTTCCAGGTCTTTGGTGCTCTTTGTTACCCTACAAATGACAGTGAGAATCTTGGAAAACTACAACCAAGGGCTGATATTAGAATTTTCATTGGATATGCACCGAGCAGAAAAGGTTACAAAATCTACAACAAACGAACCCGACAAATCATGGAAACTATTCACGTTCAATTCGATGAGCCGACTGAGCAAATAGCTCCTATACAATCTAGTCTAGGACCTGCTCCTAACCTGTTGACGCCTGGACCTATCAGTTCAGGGCTCATACCCAATCCTGCTCCTGCTATACCATATGTACCTCCCACAAATAAAGAATTGGAGATGTTATTCCAACCTATGTTTGATGAATATTTTAATCCATCGGATATCCGTCAGGATCCTATTCCTAATGTAGGACAAGACCCGGTCATTCCTACAGGTACATCAGTGTCTATTTCTTTTGATCTCGACGCACCATTAAGTAGTCATATATCATCACCACTGGATCATCATTCCTCTTTGGTACATCATGGTGTAGCAAGTAAGCAATATGCAGAAGTTAATCCGTTTGCTGCAGCTGATCCCGAACCATTTGTTAATGTGTTCGCCCCAGATCTAACCTCTGAAGCTTCATCATCTGGGGAAATCATGATGCCAGAACCCAATCAATCCACTCAACCTCATGAACATATCCGGAAATAGACCGACTCTCATCCTCTTGATAACATTATTGGGAATCCCTCTCGACCGGTATCCACTCGGAAACAGCTTGCTATGGATGCTTTGTGGTGTTTCTACAATTCCGTATTGTCCAAAGTTAAACCGAAAAACTTCAAATCTGCAATTACTGAAGACTGTTGATTTCAAGCCATGCAAGAAGAAATGCATGAATTTGATCGGCTGGACGTATGGGAATTAGTACCACCTCCAGACTGTTCCATGATTATTGCTCTCAAGTGGATTTATAAGGTGAAACTTGACGAGTATGGTGATGTGTTGAAAAACAAGGTACGTCTTGTAGCAAAAGGATATCGTCAAGAAGAAGGTCTAGATTTTAAAGAATCCTTTGCCCCGGTTGCTCATCTTGAAACAATCAGGATATTCATTGCCAATGTTGCCAGCAAAAACATGACAGTTTATCAAATGGACGTGAAAACTTCATTCTTAAATGGCGAGCTCAAAGAAGAAGTCTATGTCCACCAACCGGAAGGCTTTGTTGACCCAGAATGTCCACATCATGTCTATCGTCTAAAGAAAGCACTTTACGGGTTAAAACAGGCTCCCCGGGCATGGTGTGACACTTTGTTAAAGTTTCTTCTGGCACAAGGATTCTCCAAGGGTGTCGTCGATCCAACCTTGTTCATTCGGAAAACAGGAAAAACACACTCTGCATGTTCAAATATATGTTGATGATATCAATTTGCCTCGACCGACCCCAAAAGATTGTGATCGGTTTTTGATGAAAATGGAGTTCTTAAATTTCAAAATGTCGATGTTAGTGTCCATTTATCATTTTTCTTATGCTTACAAATTTCTTAAAATCTAGAGGCTTTTTTCTTTAATCAATCTAAATATGACAAGATGAGATTTAAAGAATATTTGATCTTCATAAAAAGTGACCTGTTGACACTCCTATGGTGGGAGGCGATACAAAACTACGATGAGGACCTCCATGGACCCCTTTGTTGACAGACCAAATATCTCGCAGTATGATTGGGTCCCTGATGTACCCTCAAAGCACCAGTTCGACTTCTGACCTAGTATTTGTTGTGTGCATGTGTGCTAGATATCAATCTAGGCCTACTAAAAAGCACCTTGAGGCAGTTAAACGGGTCTTTTGGTATCTCTAAGGAACCATTAATATGGGTCTTTTGTATCCGAAAGACACCGCCATGGCACTAACAACATACGCAGACGCAGTTCATGCAGGTTGTCGGGACACTCGCAGAAGTACATCTGGCAGTGCTCAGTTCCTTGGTGAAAAGTTAGTTAGCTGGTCATCAAAGAAACAAACTAGCACGTCCATCTCGTCTATAGAGGCTGAATACATCGTGATGTCTGGTTGCTGTGCCCAAATCCTATGGATGCATGGTCTCACATTTATAGATTATGGACTTCGCTTACTATCGACATCTCTCTGTACTATGACAACAAGAGTGCCATGCCCTCTGCTGCAACAACGTCAGCACTCCGGTCTAAACCACATCGACATAGAATCATTTCATCAGAGAACAAGTAGAAAAAGGAGTGGTTGAGTTGTATTTCGTGAGGATAGAGTATCAACTGGCGGATATATTCACTAAGGCGCTGTCCAGAGAACGATTCAAATTCATTCTCCCAAGGCTTGGCATGAAGTATATGAAGCTGGAGATACTCAAAAGTCGTCAGGATGATCAGGATGAGTAACGGATTGGCTTCAAGTATCCTATGTAAATATGTACATACTTAAACCCAAAAAGAAAAATACAAAAATATAAAACCATCAAAAATCCATAAAAATCAGAAAATAGAAAATACCAAAAATAGTTTTCTTCAAGACATGTCTTCCGTTTATCGATAACATTTTTCGGTCACTAGAATGTCATTCAATTGTGTCACGGGTCTTTAAATGAAGCTACGAACGGTAGTTATAAACCTTTCAAACCATGTCTTTATGGCTTGCAGTTATTTCAGACTGCAAAACCCGATTTTCAAATGAGGAAAGCACGTCGCAAAAAGATGGTCTGTTCCTTATACAAGGTATGATTAAGTTCTCCCGGGCAATGGATTACTTAGTTCCTTGCAACCTCGATTAATGTACACTTAGTGCATTATTTCTTGATTAAGAAGAGAATGTCTTTTTTATCCTTTTAATTTCCCCGTCTTATGATTCTTTAGGAAAAATTATTTGGATTTCCGTAGTGGTTAATGTTGTTTTTGGAAAATTAATCGGACTTGGATTTTTCTTTAAATTTGACACTAAATCAAAGAATACAGCTCTTTAATAGACAAACGGGTCACTGATTGAGGGGGAGAGTGGTTTTTTCAAATTCATGACATCTATCAGGCATTTTTCAACACACAAGATTTGGTAACTAACGAGGCTATGGATTAAGGGGGAGTTAAACTGGAGATGACTTAAAATGGTTCAAATATGTCAATAGAATGTTCATTTAGGATCTTATTTGCTATGTGCTAACTATATCCTAGGCTTATTAAATGTGAAGGACCAATTGTGTCATTTCCCCAAAGTTAATCAATCCATTAGTTGCTATGTATCCCTAAATGTTAAAGAAATATGAAAAGTGAGGGACCATTTGTGTAATTTACCTTACATAATTAGAAATAAGAAGGAGATGGACCAATTATGTCAAATGATGAAAGGTGTTTTGTAACTAGGTACAATTATTGTGTTGGTTTACTTGGTCAAAACCCACATATTAGTCAAAACTTTTCAACTTTCTCTCTTAAGTCTCTAAGATTGACGATTTTGGATTTAAGCTAAGTGATTTCTAGTGTGTTTCTTTGCTTAGGTAACATGCACTTAACGTTGTTAATCACTGTACTTACTCTTTATCATTGAACATCATGATCTGAAATCGTTAAAATGTTATTGGGTTTTTTGTTGACCCTCGTGTGATTTATCTTATCGATTACTGGTTAGTGTTTGGTTATTGTATTTTTAATTACTGTGTTTATATTTTCTTATGTGTTAGATGCTTTGTTAATGCTTGATTGATTCCCGCACTCTCCATAAGTGTCCTTATGGATTTTCGAATAGTGGTATTGCCTTTAAGGCTAATTGATATCGTTGGAGCTTGTTAAGTGAAGTGCTTAGTGTTATTGTTTAAATGGTTGGTAAACATCATAGTCTGTGTAGTGTGATATTGATTAGTCAAGGAAGCCTTAACTGGTATGAGTGAATCTGCGGGACTTAGACATTTGTCATTGCGTCTTGATCATGATGCTTGATTGCGTTTTGAGTTTACATTCATGTTGCGTTTTGATAGTAGGATCTTGGTTGCGATTTGATAATTAATTATTGATTGCATTTTGAGTTTGCGTTCATTGTTGCGTTTTGATAAGTAGGGTTCTTGGTTGCGATTAGATTATTAATTCATTGATTGCGTTTTTTTGATGTGTGATATGAGATTGAGTTTTGATAGTATAACTGTTGCCTTTTGCTTTAAATTGGTTACTTGTGTGTTTTGCTTAATCTTTTATAAGTTGCCGTTTTGATTATGGGAAATAATCTTGGTTTTTTTTTTGTCATTTAATATTTAACAGGGGCAAAACGCAATCATTGCATTTTGCATCGAAGATTTTTTTTAATTAAAACAGTAAAGCCCCTTTTTTCAAAAAAAAATTGGGCGGTTGCAGTTTGAACCTTTTAGATATAATTAAATCCAATGTGTTTTGATTTGCCCATACGCAATCTTTTCATGATCAATTATCTAAATAGGTTCAAAACGCAACTCGTTGCGTTTTGGTTTGAAGAAATTTTTTTAATATTAAAATTGTAAAACCCTCATTTCGAAAGTTTTTTTAATGGTTGCGTTTTGACTGTTTTTGAATATTATAATCACTGCGTTTTGATGATGGCTGCGTTTTGAGTGTTGCGTTTTGACGTTACTGCGTTTTGATTATGGCTGCGTTTTGAGTGTTGCTAATTGCGTTTTAAGTGGCTGCGTTTTGATATTAGCTTATAAAATATTCATTGCGTTTTGAGTCACTAAAAGTTGCTTGTCCATTGCGTTTTGGTAGTGTAAAAGAGCTCACTGCGTTTTGCATTGCATTGATTGTAAATTGCCATTGAATCTTATGGTTTAATCGGTGTGTTATGTCCTCTCTTCGATGAGTTAACTTCCGTTGATTCAAGAGTTGACCAAACTCATTGATTAACACTATAACATGATCTTAGGGTTCTTTCTCTTGGATCTTGTGCATACGTGATTAACTTCCGAGCATCTGCTCACATCTAACAATTCCTCTCTGCATGTTTGTTCCTTTGTGATTGTGACTGTGCAGATACAATGGCTGATACTGAACATGCACCCGCAATGGCACCACCTGTTCGTACTGATGAACAGATCATGCCACGCATACGTTGGGTGCCAATTGGGAAAAGCAACTGCTATCTGAATGAAGAAAAATCTCAACCCAGCCCAATTTACAAGATTGCTGTGGATATTCTCAAGCAAACAAATTTCTTCAGAGCTTTTACAGCTTCATCAACTATACCGGCTATCTATATTCAACAATTCTGGGATACTATTTGCTTTGACAGTAAAGCCGGGAGCTATAAGTGTCAACTGGACGAGCAATGGTTTGATCTCACTAAAGACACACTCAGAGACGCTCTTCAGATCACACCAGTCGACAACAACCGGGCCTTCTCTCCTCCTCTAACTCCTGATACTCTTGTTGAATTTGTCAATAAGTTGGGGTATCCAAAGGAAGTCATACACTTGTCTAATGTCACCACTAATGACATGTTCCAACCGTGGAGGGCACTCACAACCATTATCAATCTGTGCCTTACGGGAAAGACTTTTGGATTTGAAAGGCTAAGAGCCCCAGTGCTACAAATCCTTTGGGGTGTTGTCAATCGAGCTCACATCGACTATGCTAAAAGGATGTGGCAAGAATTTACTTAATCCATCCACACTTTCACAGAAGATAAAAGGAATTTGGCACAACATACTCTGGGAAGAAGAAAGAAACTCTTATCCTTATCCCGAGTATCAGGTTCACAAAGTTGATCATATTTCACCTGCAACGGCTGTACAACTTCCACCCAAGACCCGTGTCTCCACTCCACTTGCCTACAGAGGATCCTGTACTAGGTAATCTCAAGTTCAGTGCTAAGGGGACCAAACGGGAAGTATTTGGGATGACTATACCGAATGAACTCATCAATGACGTCATTCGAGGATCAGACTATTACGATGCTTATCTAGAAAAAGTTGCAAAACATCAAAGATATCTCGCGGGTGAAGAAGTGAGTGATCCTGAATCTCCTGCACCAAAGCCAGCTAAGCCTACCAAACAAGCAAAACCAAAGGCAACCAAGCAACCAACCGTTTCTAAAACTACAGCCAAGAAGCCTAAGCGCAAGCCGGTGTCAGAGTCGTCTGAGGCCCCACCACTAGCCAAACGTGCTAAGGCGGGGAAAGTGGTTAAGAAGAGAACTGTTAAGAGTTCTAAGCAGTTGGTAGATGAGTTCGTTGACGAAGGGGTTCCTGCTGCTAAACCCGGGCTTGAAGACACAGAGGAGGCGATACTGCAAAAGGTTCTAGAAGAGAGCCTAACAGATGCTTACCTAACTCAAAGGGGTCCTCTTCCCCCTGTGGTATTCAGGGAAACTAATACTGGGAAACTTCAACCACTACCAGAGGTGCCGGGAAAGGGGAAAGAGAAAGTAGGTGAAGAACAAGCTGCTCAAGTTCTTCTACACCTTCAGACTCCTAAGAAAAAGAGCCCGGCTGAACAGTATATCTTTCAGAGACATACTCCCGTACCATCTAAACCAGCGGGTCATGAAGAGTCTTCCTCCCTTTATGCTGAACTTGGATTATCTGGCAGTGACACGGAGTCTGATGAAGAAATGCCTTCAGTGGTTAGAAGTGGCACTCAAGATGAAGGCCAGGCTAGACCAGACCCTGGTAAACTAGATGAAGGCCAGGCTGGACCAAACCCTGATGATTTTGCTGAATCTCAACCTTTACCAAATCCTAGTGTTCTCGCTGGACCAAACCTTGAACACTCGGATGTTGAGATCACTGATGCCTCTAGTCAACCACAACCTAAGCATATGGATGAAGGATTCATAGCCACTGCATACCCTAAAGTTCAAGAGAATCTCAAGCTGACAGTTGATGAACAGATGATTCTAGAAAACCTGTCAGCTCTACAGGGACGTTGTCTTCTCTCCAACACCTAACCAAGGATTTTAGCTATGGAGATCAATTCATTGATGATAAACCGTTGGAAGCCAATAATGAGAAAACCACAACAGACACTGAGGCTGAATCAATGGTGTATGTCACTATTTAGCAAGACACCTCTGTCATCCCTCCTATGACGTCACCGGTGATCGGTCCCGTGCCTAGACCCGATTCTCCCAATGTTCATTGGCCATTACCAACCACCACAACCACAACCTCAGCAACAACAACAACAACTCTTCCACTACCACCTCAACCACAACAAGGTCCGTCAGATCCCATCATCATCAAGCGTATGGGTGAACTTGAAGAGTTTATCGCGAATCTAGTGGAAGAAAATCAAGCTCTGGAAACACGTCTAGACAAGCAGGGGAGCAGGATCAATAAGTTGGAAACTATGGACTTACCCAAAATGATCAGAGAGCAGACGGTAGAGTTTATTGATTCACAAGAGATTGACTGAAAGATTAATGAATCAGTTAAGGAGGTGGTTATCTCATCAGTAAAGCATGCAATGAGAGCTCCTCTTCGTGCTCGCTTCAAGGATCTCCCTACGTCTGACATGAAGGAAATTCTGCTCCAACGCATGTTGGAGGAGAACTATGACAAGGGACATGCTGACCACCGAGTAGCATATGAAGCACTGCAGGACTCCATCCGTCATGATGAATGTGAGGAATTTGATGTTGATAAGGCTCAGTTGGAAACTAAGAAGAAAAGTAAGCAAGATTCTCCAAAGACTCCGCCTGGGTCGCCACCTTCACCACCACCTCCTCATCCACCACCGTCAGGCGCATCAGGGGCTTCTGGCATAACCAGAGCCTCCGATTCTGCTCAAGCTCCTCCTCTACCACCTCCGTCCTCATCCACTCATCAGGGAGGTCAATCAACAAGCACCGCGGCCCTAAGTTCCTTAAAGACAGCTGCTTCAGCTGAATACTCTGCTTGGACAACGACTAACACCCGGATTAAGCCTTCAATTACAACGATTCCTGATGATCTTTATATGGATGATGAAACCACTGCAGATGAACAAGCATATTCTAGTGGTGAAGAGGTAGGACGTGATCATATTCCTACAGTCAACTTAAGGCAGAGTTGGTGGAAACCTCTCACTGAAGATCGACCTGCTACTCCGGAACATGCCTGGACTATACCGTCATCTGATCTGCCTGTACCAACTAACAACTGGGCCTCTGCTCTGAAGACTACTTATGTACCTCCACTAGAGAACTCATTACTTGCTCAGACCGATGATATCGCGACATTTATGGATTGGTATTGTAAACGACAAGGAATCTTTGAACTCACTCCTAAAGACCTGGAAGGCCCTGCATATGAAATTGTCAAAGTCTTTCATCCCGATGTAGTTCATCTCCAGCTCCAGATGGAAGAATGCCACAAGCTTCTCACTGATAAAGTGGATGATGCAATTCTAAAGTACAATGTTAGCAAGCCACTTCCACTTGGTGGTGAACTAGGTCATATTATCGTCCAATCTGACTTCTTCTTCAACAAAGATATGGAGTATCTTCGATACGGTCGCAAGAATGGCAGACCAGCCTTGTCTATCTCAAAGATGAAGGCGGCTTTCTATCCAGATGTTGGCTTAGAGCAACTGGTACCTGATCAGTTCTGGATTGAAGAGGAGTGCAAGTATGACATCGCTATGATGTATGGAATCTCTCACTGGTGGTTTCAAAGACAACGATTCTACATTGACATATTCTCTTCTGAAGGAGACCACAGAGCCGTCCGAACTCACATGCGTATCTTAAGTGTCGTCCGAATCAAAGTCTTCTCAATGTATGGGTACAATTACATGAAGAAGATCATCCTTCGTCGAGCTGATCTCAAAGAATATGTCATCGCGGAAAGGGATTTCAAATATATGTACCCTAGTGACTTTGAAGATCTGTACTTGTTAAATCTTCAAGGTCACTTGAACCATCTTTCTCCCGATGACAAAAAGGTTCTCACTACTGCGGTCAACCTCTGGACAAGAAACTTGGTTATCCGACAACGCGTAGAAGACTTTCAGCTGGGGATTGAGAGTTACCAGACGCAGTTAAATCTCACCAAACCTCGATGGGATGCCACCGGATTTGAGTTCAAGCATGACTACACAGTCATAGACTCTCCAAGGGCAGTTACATTCAGAGACAGATACGGGGTGCAGATGATTATGAGGTTCAATGAGATCCACAAGTTCAGTGATGGTACTCTACAACAGATCGATGAAGCGTTGGACTACCGAGTCAAAGAGTTCAGAGTCAACAGGACAAATCCAGGGATGAATACAAGATTTTGGACGAAGAAAGACGTTGTCAGAAGCAAGGAGTTCATGTTCGCTATCCAGAAACGGCTAAAGACACGACGTATCTTCCGGAATCTGGAGAGCTTTGTTGGTGGACGGATTCGAGAAGGCGACTACCGGTTACTGAAGAGAACCGAATGAGGGGTAGTATATCTTATATGTTGTTGTAATATGTACATTATTATGTAGTGACTAAAACTGTAACTTAGGCTTGTATTATAAGTAACTATATGTTTCATATTCGGATTATATAAACCTGACACACTTTCTCCCAAATTTTCCTAACTTAAATCAATTGAGACCCAAAATCTCAACGGATTTGAAATTTTTGCTCGCGGGAGAAAATGTGATTTAATTATGAAAATATGATATAAAAAGTGATCTTTTAAACTAAAGTGTAGGCTCCTCCATATGTGCTAAATCTTTTCGAATATCGATGCACATATTAAGGGGGAGCGAATGGTATGTGTTTAATTACACATACCTTTTACCTTTAAAAACGAGCTAAAATAACCAAAAACGGACTTAAAATGCCAAATATATGCTTGTTTTGCTAATTGTGTTGTGCAGGAACGGATATCTAAGAAAAGGACGAAAAACGAAGCCAAAACGACAAAACCGGACACGGAATGGAAAAGCAGGAAAAAGACAAAGTCAAAGTCCAAGCCCAAGTATAGAAAAGTCAACCCAAGTCAACCCCGAAGCCAAAAGTCAAGAAAAATAAGTTTGAGGGCTAAATTTGTCAAAACCCTAAACTTATTTAAAGAAGAAAACGAGAAAAAGAAGACAAGGGTTAAAACTGCCAAAGTGGCAAAGAAAAACCCCAAGGGCCAAAGCTGCCAAGGCCAAAGAGTTATAACTAACAAGGACGTGTACTGCAACAACCAATATAACCCTTGGGGGGTTATATTGCCAAGTCCTCAAAGTTAATACACCACAAGGACGTGTGGTGCAACACCCCCTATCACCATGAGGGGCCATTATTGCCAATTACCCTAAACCTTTGCCTGTTAAACCCAAACAAATTTTCCCGCCCATCTTTTCCCCCCAACACAACTCACGGGTTAACCACCCCGTTTTTACCCTGTAAACTATCACCACCACCATGGATAATCACTTCCCCCCTCCCCCACTACCATTCCCACCAGAAATTAAACCTTTCCATGTTGGCAATCCCACTTTTCCCATAAAACATGGCCGAATCAATGGCTAGGATGTATCCAAAGAAGCACAATTGCTATCAATGGCTGGGATTAAGACTTTGAAGTCTCTCACAGAAGAAAAACACCTTGCAAGAGCTGAAGACTTAGCTTGTAGTATAAATAGGACCTTAGTGTTAGCCGAACCGGATATAGCTTATTTTAGTTAATTACTTTTTAATTCAGTTAAATTTATGTTTGTTTCAGCTTATTTACAGCTTATTTAAAGTTCTTTGTACTATTTTCATCAATTAATGAAGTATTGAAGTTTTTGAGAATTTATACCCGTTTCAAGTTTTTACTGTTAAAGTGCTTAATTTACCTTCTTATGTATCAAAAAGCTCTTAAAACAGCTTATTGATAAGCTATGTTCACCTAACAAGTTAATAAGCTAAGAAAAATTTGGACTTACACTTGAAAAATTCACTCAAATTACCACAGCTTATTGAATTGGATGATAAGCCAAATTTGGATGGGCTTATGGACTACACCAGCTTATTTCTAATAAGCTGGAGCTTGTAGATTGAGCTTTCAATAGCTCATTTGCCCTTGTTTAGAGCAAAGGGCTTGGTAAGTTCTCATTTTTCCAATTTTAGCTTATTTTGTGCATTTGCTTATTTACAGCTTATTATTGCTTATTTTCTTTGTGGGTATGCTTATTTATGCTTGTTGTTGCTTACTATTGCTTAAAATATAAGTGTTGTAGTTTAAAATTCCATTGTGCAAGTTTTTTCTTATTTTCTATCTTAATTAGCCTAGTCACTGTCACTTTTTATTCTAGCTTATTTTAGTGCTTATTTATTGTTGAT